>CAWUFW010017389.1:0-112500 GCA_963921515.1 Calotriton arnoldi
ACAAAGGAAAAATCAACCAAAAAAAGGCCAAACAAGCAATTACCAAGCCAATAAATACTGGGGGGGTGGGGACAGAGAACAAAGACACACCCACAACTCCACCTATATAAAGGACACAAATCACTACCATGAGCCTTTGCAAATGCCATTTCACTGCCAGCACCCAAGAGAAAGCAACCACACACCCACAGCTCACCCCTCACACAAGCCACACACCATCAGCACACCAACAAATACCTACCTCACATACACCCAGCAAAACACACACTCACACACCCTCACCTGCACACCAACACACACATCACTCACCATCACCACCCATCACCATGCCCCCCAAGAAGAATCCCAAGTTCCTAGATTGTGAATTGGAAGTCCTGGTAGACGAGATCCTCAGGGTGGAGCCACAGCTGTTTGGCACTCTGGTCCAACAGACCCCCATGTCGCAGAAAACCAAGATGTGGGAGAGGATCATCAACAGGGTGAACGCCCAATCATCATGTCGGCGCACAAAGACGGACATCCAGAACAGGTGGTATGACGTGCGCAGGAGGGTACGGGACCTGCTGAAGATAGACTACATCAACAGCCAACATACCGGCAGTGGCCCTCCTGCCAAGCCAATATACCTCAGGCCCTGGGAGGAGAAGGTGCGGGCCATCCTTCCGCCAGTGAGCGTATATGGACTAGAGAACATCCCAGAGCCTGGTGAGTACACAACAAATGTACACAATAAACTGCCACAAAACACACACATCACTGTCAAGGGGAGAGTCAAACCATGCACACATAGCAATTACACAGCAACTAGAACAGAATCATCCCAAAATGTGTATGTCAGTCAGATAAACACAACACATGCCATCAAAAAGTCACATCCAACTGTGCCAACACATGTACAAACACAACCACAACTACAGCTAGGCAGTGGCACAAATAGAACTAACACACACATCCACACATGTAGCCACCACAACAACACCAACACACAGTGAAGACCACTCAAAGGAAGGAATTCTGTGTATGCTGGCCAAGTCAGTGTAGCCAATAGCATCATGGGAGTCGCAGTCACACATATTGCCCCCCCACAACTGTCCCATCAACACCACCCTGAACCATGCTCACATCACAGGGAGTGGAGAAGGACTCACAAGATGGCTGACACTGGCTACTGCTGTGGGGAGCACAAGGCCCTGCTGGCAACTGTGCACCAACAAACAGCAGGACACCACTGACTGACATCCTGAGAGACAACTTCCACTCCCTGCAATGCAAGCACGTTCCATGGTGGGATATCTGGCTGGCTGGGTGGGAAGGGGGACTTGCAGCACTGACTATAGTCACCAGCACCTCCCCTCACCCCCCCCAACACAAACTCCACAGTACCCACCTGGTAGAATGCAATGCCCTCCATCCTAACACAAGATCCCACAAAGCACCACCACCCTGGGTTATGTTGTGTGAAGCACAGGGACACTCTTGGGACTCTTAGCCAAACAACTGCCAGGACAACACTCCCAGCCATCCTGTCAGCACAGCCAGCCCACCCCACAGGGAAGCAGAGTCAAAAGGAAGGAAGCATGGGCATGCTGGGAAGGGGGTGGAGGCAATAGCATGATGGGAGTCGTAGTCACAGACATAGCTCACCCCCACAACTGTCCCATCAACACCACCCTGAACCATGCTCACATCACAGGGAGTGGAGAAGGACTCACAAGATGGCTGACACTGGCTACTGCTGTGGGGAGCACAAGGCCCTGCTGCCAACTGTGCACCAACAAACAGCAGGACACCACTGACTGACATCCTGAGAGACAACTTACACTCCCTGCAATGCAAGCACGTTCCATGGTGGGATAACTGACTGGGTGGGTGGGTGGGTGGGAAGGAGGTCTGGCTGACAACCAAACACAATCAATGCAGACCATGTTCACACCCCAGAGAATACATAGAAATGCCCAAATAATGCAGGACAATGTGCCACACCAATATCAACCCCTGACTGTGACGACTTAGGACAATACAATGTACAGGCCCGCACCCCGAGGCACAGTCACAACTGTCAGGTGTGTCAACCACTGATGCCTGCAGAAACATGACATACATTGTTTGTGTCTCCCAAAAACAGGTGATGATAGGGACACAGCAGCAGACGCTGAGGAGTCCCAGTCCCAGGCTCAAGAGGATGCCGAGCTCACTGGCGTCGTACAGCCTCTGTCCTCCTCGGACGATGAAGAACAACCTGGCACATCCGGTGCAAGTCAACATGCTGCACCAGCAGGACCACCAGCTGCAGCACCAGCAGGTCCACCAGCTGCACCCCCTGCACCCACCCCTCCAACGACTGTCACCACGAATACCATCCCTGCCGACATGGACAGAATAAGGAACAACACCAGCGCAGTGACCCTGGACCAACCTGGGGCCATGGACACCACCACCACCACCAACCCCCAAGGTGGACCAGGGTTATCTGTGCGTGCAACTGCACACACTGCACATGTCAGCAGGGGTGGTGGGAGGGGTGGGAGACAGAGGTCGCTGCTTGCAGACGTTGCTGGTGTGCATGAAGACCCACAACTGGTACGCATAGCTGATGCGTACCAGTCCAGCACCGGAGAGCTCAGCCAGGTAGTGGGGCTCCTCAGAGACATCAAACAGCAGCAGGCTGCCCATCATGCCCGCTTGGACTCCCACATGTCCCAAGTGGAGTCACACATGTCACGTGTGGACTCCCACATGTCACGTGTGGACTCCCACATGACCCGCGTGGAGTCCAAGTGGGATGTACTACATGAGATGACGGCGGTGCACAGGGACATTTTACAATGCCTCCGCCAGATGAACAGCAACCAGTCCACACCTCCCTGTGTGCCAACAACATCTGGTACCGAACAAACAGCAACTGCCACAGGGAGGGAGGAGGACTCTGGCGGAGAGTCCCCTGCACCGCAGCAGCCTGCACTTGAGGGCCCCCCCCCAAGAAGAGGGGTCGTCCGAGGAGGGGAAAGTGAGAGGCTGATGGCCAAGCGCAACTCCCAGGAAGCCTGAACCTGTTCTGGATTTTCGCCTTTGTGCACAGACTGTTCACCCTGTTGATGGCAACACTACTCCCACACATAGCATGGGGAGTACAAGTTGGAACAATGTGTCAGACAACTGTGGCCCCGATACTGGGGATCCTGTCTACCTGGACTTTCTATTCATCTAGGAACTTGGGATTGCAAGATTCATGTACAGCACAATCCATCCTATGCACTATTATCACAATAAACACACTAATACACCATACTTGCCTCTGTCGTGATTCCAACGTGGGTGCTGTTATGGGGATGATGAACTGCAAAATTACACAGTGTATGCGAACTGCAACAGCAAGGACAACACAGGCATGTGAGTACAGGCAACGTGACACATATGAGGGAGACACACCACCAGGGCTACACAACACATACACACCTAGGCCATCTGACTCATTGCCTACACTGATGTTGCCAGGGAAGACGGTGCAATGCACAGACACCACACCCATTCCCAGTTGTAGTCAAGTAGCCCACAGGTGCAGTAAGCAAATGGCAGTCAAATGTGTGACCACAGACAACGCACATCACTAAGTGAAGCACAGGTTTATTACACAGTAGCAACATGCCGTAACCACTACAGATGCAAGGTAACCCCACCTGGTAGCGGGCACACAGTCAACAACTGTAGACAGAAGGAAGTCCATGGGTGTGGCGCACATCACCTGTAGGGACACAACAGCTACCAGCCTGGATGTGCAATCACGTCGTCGGTGGACACAGTTGACCAAACGAATCTGAAAGTACCCTGTGAAGGACAGAAATGACACACAGTCAAAAGCAATGCAGTACAGGACAGAACAGCAAAACTCATGCACAATACATGTTACAAGATACCCACCCAGAACCAAGTTAGCATGTCAACACTGTTGGGGAGTACAGCCCACCTGTCACCACACATCGCAACACACATCCTGTCAAGTAGCCCATGGACACACTCCAACAGCACCAGAGCACCACCCACACATCATGCCAACTCACATCATTCACATGACACCTCAGGATACTCACATTCAGCTAAAGAAGTTGGTGATGAGCTGTGTGCGGACATCACCATCACCATCATCATCATCATCGTCACTGGCATCGTGGTCCAGGCCAGGATCCTCCACAGGTGGCGGATGTTGGTCATCGTCATCCTGGATGAGAGGCAACTCCTTCCGCACTGCCAGGTTGTGGAGCATGCAGCAGACGATGATAATCTTGCACACTTTCGCAGGGGCATATGGGAGGGACCCTCCGGTCTTGTCCAGGCAGCGGAAGCGGCTCTTCAGGAGACCAAAGGTCCGCTCAATCACTCTCCTGGTCCGACCATGTGCCTCATTGTAGCGCATCTGGGCAGGTGTCACAGGGTTCCTGAGGGGTGTCAGCAACCACGGCATGTTGGGGTATCCCGAGTCACCTACGGACAGACAAGTGCACATCAGCTGACTTGGAAAAGTGGGCGGAATACTACAGATCAGATCACACACAATGGCACAAAGTCAGTACACACCGACAAGCCAGGCACGCTGGTTCTGCATCTGTGCCATCAACCTGGGGATGCGACTACTCCTCATCACAAAGGCATCGTGTGCTGAACCAGGGAAACGGGCACACACGTGTGTGATGGTCATGTCTGCAAGACACACCACCAGTGCATTGACCGAGTGGTAGTGCTTGCGGTTCCTGTAGGCCTGCTCCTGGGCCTGTGGTGGTACCAAAGCCACATGTGTCCCATCAATGGAGCCAATTACATGCGGCATCCTCCCCAGGGCATAAAAGTCACTCTTCACGTCAGTGAGTCGTCGCAGTCTAGGGAAATAGATGTACCGGTTCAGGAAGAGCAACATTGCCGCCAAAACATCGCGGAGCACACGGCTGAACATGGTCTGTGACATCCCACCAGCAGACGCCACAGTATGTTGGAAGGTACCGGTGGCAAAGAAGTGTAGGGCTGCCATCACCTTCACCTTGGGGGTCAGCGCTGTAGGATACGGCCGGCCAGGCTGCAAATGTGGGGACAACTGCACTGCAAAATCCTCAATCAGCTGCCTGGTGAAGCGGTACCGTCGGATGCTGTCCCGTTCCACCATCGTTGCCAGGTCTGGGAATGGCCGATGGACAGCAGGAGCCCTGCAGTGCAGAGGAGAAGTAAGCAAGATCGTCAGTCACCCCACATATGCGGCATTGAACACACTCAAGATCCCAACATACATCATCATGAGGCACAACTACATGAAGTGTGCAGTACCGGAACGACATTTATGGTACATACATGGCCAACATCTGTCAACACGGTCCTACAGGTGGCATCAATTTGTCCCAGGTTGGCCCATTGGATATCATGATGCTGTGTCACAGTCACCCCCCAGTGACATGTGAGGACAGATGTGCCCCAGGCACCACAGCTCAACGACAGGCACATTCCCAGGGACCCTGTAATGCCACATGGACACTGGCATCACCTGGAGTATCATGTGTACACCACAACAAAACAAACATGACCCCCACAGGTAGTGGCCACACTTGCCATGGCAGGAGAGCCATGGACGTCTGTGACACACACGCACAACATCAGAGTCCATGCACACACAACGTGGATGTGGAGACTGTCTCCCATTGTGCACATGAAATCAGAGACATTGTAAACACTACATGCACAAAGACTGTGGAGGGCCATCACTATTGTGCCACTGGGACACCCTGGCTCAAACATACCGTCCCACATGGGACTCACGGGGTATGTGACATGACATACACAAACACCACTGTGAAATGTGACCATGGCACATGCACAGATATGAACAGTTGCACATCACAGTGGTCACGTACACGTAACACCCAGGATCCTGTCCCCATTAACACGTGCACAGCCTGGGGGTGGCTGCCCACAGGTGACACCCACAGGACAACATGTACACCAACATACACACAATAGGAAATGCAGCCTTACATGCCTTATGATAAGGTTTGGACAGGCTGTCGTGATGTAGGTGTGCCCCTCACTCCCTGGGAGCTATCTGTGGCTGGCATATGTCCATCTGAGACAGGCATGCTGACATATGCCAGTCACATGTACAGTGATGCGTTGTACTGCAATGGACCGATCGGTGCCTCCGGCCGGCCCATTGCATTCAATGTGTGCGGGTACGCGTTGTACCCCTGTGCGCGTTGAACAGCAATGGACCGATCGGTGCCTCCGGCCGGCCCATTGCTTTCAATGTGTGCGGGTACGCGTTGTACCCCTGTGCGCGTTGTACCTCAATGGACCGATCGGTGCCTCCGGCCGGCCCATTGCATTCAATGTGTGCGGGTACGCGTTGTACCCCTGTGCGCGTTGTACTGCAATGGACCGATCGGTGCCTCCGGCCGGCCCATTGCATTCAATGTGTGCGGGTACGCGTTGTACCCCTGTGCGCGTTGTACTGCAATGGACCGATCGGTGCCTCCGGCCGGCCCATTGCTTTCAATGTGTGCGGGTACGCGTTGTACCCCTGTGCGCGTTGAACAGCAATGGACCGATCGGTGCCTCCGGCCGGCCCATTGCTTTCAATGTGTGCGGGTACGCGTTGTACCCCTGTGCGCGTTGAACAGCAATGGACCGATCGGTGCCTCCGGCCGGCCCATTGCTTTCAATGTGTGCGGGTACGCGTTGTACCCCTGTGCGCGTTGTACCTCAATGGACCGATCGGTGCGCACCCATTGACAATGGGCTTGCCTGGCAACGGACGCGTTTTCGAATATTCGAACGAGTCGGTTGCTGGAAAATCAGTTGGTCACCCACAACAATGTTGCAAAATCATGTATGTCATGAAGTTGAAGATTTGAAGGATGCTGTGGGCGTGTTTTGGTGCTGCTATTCCATGGATTGGCCAGATTCAGAAGATGCAAACGACTTGGACCTATCACTTTGGACACAAGGGACAGTATCTGCCTCTCCAGCACATATATATTGCTGCATGTTCCCCTGAGAGCCCACTTGCCTGCACTACATGCTCCAGGACGACATCTGCCACTGCACTGCTGCTGTCTCTGCCCCTCTGGACCCTGCAATGGCACGTACTGTGGAGAGAGCCCCAGCCTTCAGCCTTGAAGAGAACCAGGCCCTGCTGGACAGCCTACTTTCCACAGTACAGCAAGCTGTATGGGACACCAGGGGAGCAGGTGAGTGTTCTGTGCACTGCCTTTCTGAATGTGCATTTTGTCTGACTAGCAAGGCTGAGAGTCAGCACACCACTGGCTAGCAGGCTCACTGAGTAGTTGTCACCCCCCATAGTGTGTAGTGACTTGCACTGGACAGGTATGGTGCAGTGACAGTGCTTCTGAACAGGGTTTTACTCCCCATGCTATGATACCATGTAGTGACTTCTGGAAAACTGTCCATGGGCAGCCGTGCACTGCCTGGGTACACCATGTGCCCCTGTGATTGCGACATGTATATGCAACTGTGTCATGCACGGATATGTTGCATGTGTAGTAATGTCCTTATCACTTTGTCATCCTGACAGGCTTCTGCCCATCGGAAGCATGAGATCTGGAAGGACATCGTCCGGGCTGTCCGGTCCGTGGGGGTCTACAAGCGCCGGATCCGCAACTGCCAAAAGAGGTGGCAGGACCTTCGGGGCTGGACCCGGAGGATTGCACGGGTCCAGCTGAAGCTGTCGCCTCCTCGCAGGAGGGGCGGAACACGGACCCTGACCCCCCACATGCTCAGGATCCTGGCGGTGGTCTTTCCAGACCTGGATGGGCAGCTGAAGGCCAGAGAGCAGCAAGGAGGGGGTGAGTCAAAGACTGCACTGTGTACTCTGTCTAACATGTTATGTGCCCTCCTCGGGCCAGGTTGAACTGCCACAGTACAGCAGTCATGTTGTCCAGGAGCCATGTCCCTCTATTGTGCACTGCCCACTCCTCATCTGATACCCAGGTGTGGCCCTTACATGCAGGGAATTCTGTCACTTAGGACTGTGTCCTTGCAGTTTGCTTGACTCAAGGTGGGAGACAGCATCTGTTTCCCTGACTCTGTGGTGGGCATCATGGGTGGGTCCATTGCTTACACAATGCCTGTATTCTGACATGTATTCAGCGTGTTACTTTGATCTGTGGTCCAATTGCTGAGCTGATCCACCACATGTGGCTGGGGTACCTGGCACACACCCATGCTGCGGGTGGGAACAATGTTTGGGCCCCAGGAGTATGTATATGACGTGTGTCACACATACTTAGCCAGCTGCCTACAGTCCAGGGCTCATCCCTCATTCATGTGGGGCTGGACAGTCATGCCTACTCCAGGCCATACAATACACTCTGTACTCCCACTCCCGTGTATCAGAGGACACATTGTGCACAGTGATTTGCCCCTCAGGTGTCTGCCTCTGTGTCAGTGTGCTGTGGATTAGTCGCCAGGACTGCTGTGGAGTTTCTTGGTAGGGGCTCAGCATGCCACTGGAGATGTGACCATAGGAGACGATACTTGTGTGACACATAGGTGTCTGATCAGCTGCCCATGCAGACTGGGGCATGTAAATGTGAAGTTCAGGCAGCTGTTCCCCATGCACAGCAGAGTGTGAGGGGCTCAGGTTCCGAGGGTAGTGTCACAGGTCTCCCATATGTCCAATAGGTATGACCTGGACAGATGAGGGTTAAGAGGATGTGTTGTGGGGGATGTACATGTGCACTTGTGCAGCTCCAGGACTTGCATTCCCCATGACCTACTATTGTGACACAGTGCAGAGTGTTGTTGTCTGGCTGCAAAGTCATACATCACTGAGACAGTGATGTATGACTTTGCAGTCATGCCTCCGCCATGGCATGTGTCTACTGATTGGTGATCCTGCAGGGGAGTGACATGTGCTACATGCACACCATAGTGGCGCTGGCTATCAGGACATGGGTGCATCATGGTGTCTGTCGCTGGTATGCATCACATGCATTTCCTATTTGACTCTGGGCATCCCTTACATCCGTAAACCTGTACTGACTCAGTGGCAAGAGCTGTGATGTGTCCACACCGTGTCCTCTGCACTGTCCAACTACTGTGTACTTGGTGCATGTGTCAACACTGGGGTGTTGCAATCCAACAGACACCAGACAGATGGGTGCAAGGCCATGTGGGATGTGAGTGCCATGCTTGGCATCAGACTGACAATTGACTTCTCCTGTTCAATTAGTGCACTTTTAGCAATGCACAACTAATGATGCCAGGGCTTGCTCTGTGATGTGCTGTGCTCACAGTGGTGTGTGCGTTATGTGCAGGTGACTGATGTCTGTCTGTTTCCCCATTGTTTGCAGATACATCCACGGCCACGGAAGGGGACAGCTCCACGGACCAGGAGGAGCCGGAGAGCCAGACTGGGTCAGCAGCCGAGGAGTGGTCGGAGGGACCCAGTGGCACGGAGGGCGAGGGGAGCCACACCGAGGAGTCCTCAGCAGCATCCACCTCAGCTGAGGACCAGAGCAACTCGGAGGATGACTCCCTTGTGGAGGCGGGTGTCAGCAGCCACCACACCCCAGCTAGTGTTGCTGTCCCCGCCACCACCAGCACCACCACCGCCCTCCCATCGGCTCCCATTCCCCAGGTCCGTGGAGGCTCCCATGTCCGGGAGCGTGTCTCCTTTGGGCCAGGCACCGCACCCCCTGCCCCTGTGTCCCCTGCTGCCCTGAGTGAGGAGTCTGTGTACCTCCTTCGCCAGCTCCATGTAGGGCAGACAGCCATGCTGAGTGTCCTCCATGCGCACACCGCGCTGTTGACTCAGCTGGTGTCGTTCATGGAGGGCATCTCATCGGGCATGTCTGACCTACAGAGGGGCAATAGGTCCATGGACTCCTCCCTGACGGCAGCAGTGTCCCTCCTCAAACGGTCCCTCACCCCTCCTGCCTCTGCTCCATCCACACTCCCCAGCACCTTACCCATCCCAGGCACACACACACTGGCACACACCAGCACACACACATCCAGCACACTGACACACACGCCAATGACAAAACGCACACGCACGCACATTCAGGGGACTGAAGCCAGACTCACAGGGGATGGGGCCCTGGAACACACACACGCATCCACATGCACTGCGCAGTCCTCAGTTCCCTCTCCCTCCAAAGCACCCTCCCTTGCCTCACCTGCAACCCCAAAGTCACAGCAGCTCTTCCTCTGTGACCTCGGCCTCTTCCCCACCGATGAAGCTGCTCCAGCATCCCGGGGGAAGAGGAAGCCCACCCACACGGAGCAGAGTGCCCCTCGCCCCCGGACACCCTCCCCCAGGCGCAGACGGACTGAGGCCCCCACCCGCAAGTCCCCCCGGAGTGCTAAGAGCAAGACCCCGCCACCGCCCTGCAGCTCAGGCACAAGGTCTCCGTCCTCCATCCCTCAGGCCCCCACTGCACAGGTGCCCCCACCACACCCTGCCCCAGGTTCCCCCACCCACAGATATACCATCCCCAAGATGCTCCGGCCTTCTCCCCCTGCCACTTGCTCTCCCAGCACCACACCCCCGCTGCGCTTGTCTGTGCCACTGATGTGGTGAGGGTGTCCCCCCCTCTGTCCAACCCACCTTGCCTGTTCCCCATTCTCCTCCCCTGGAGGTAGGCACTGCAGTGGAGTCCACTACCGCCCTGTCTGACTTGGGCACTGCAGTGGCGGACCTGTCCACCCCATCTGCAGGGTCCACTGCAGTTGTGCCGGCACCCACGACATCTGTGTCATGCCCCCAGTTGTGCCGGCACACACCATGTCAGACACCTCCACTGCAGTTGTCAGTGGCTCTCCAGCACCCACCACCCCTTCCCTGACTCCCCCTGGTGAGCCCTGATCCTGTCCCTGCGGTGCCTGGCCTGCCCCCGGTTGCCCCTCCTAGTGGATTGTCCCTGGTATTGTGCAGGCATGCGTAGGGTGACATCTGCCAGTGTCACCCTGTTTGAACTTTGACAATGGACTGGCCATTGGCCTTTGCTCTTTTTCAGGACTTCGTTTGGCCTCAACACATATGCTGAATAAAGCAACTTTCTTTTCTCTAGTGCTCATGCTTCAGATGTACATGTTGTTGGTGCAGCTAACCATGCCCTTGCTGCAGTGATGGTGATATCTGGTCTCATGATTATGAAGTGTTACTGTGCAGGAACCCATGTGGTCCAGGGGGAATGTGTCCTATCATGTGGTGTATCCATGTCATCAATAGCAGCATCTGAGGGTGTCATGTGTTCAGTATTTGGCAATGGGTTTCCTACTTACATTGGCAATTTCATATCTGTGGCTTCCACCCCTGCACATCTGTTGTGCCTGCCATCGTTGCATTTGTCTACTTCCCTGACCGTGTTGCCATCTCCAGTGGACATGCAGGTTTGGGCATCAATGGGGAGGGACTCATCCGTGTAGTCAGTGCAACATTGCTATACAAGTGTGTTGGATCTGTGCTGATGATTCCGTTGGCACATCCATGACCAGGCTGATGTGATGGGAGCCCTCATTTGGTGCTAATTGTTGATTGTGTGACCAAGTGCTCAGCTGACATGATGGGGCCCTACTGAGGCAACATATGGCACAGCTTTCCTCACACAGGAGTGGAGTCCCCTCATGGCAGTGTGTACACGTGTGACATTGCCTGCGCCCAAGGTGTGTGTTGTATGTGCATGTCTGTGTGTTCACTTCCATTCATCTGCGCATGCTGTGATCCCTAGTGTTGTACCTGTTTGTGATGCTTGCTGACTTGAGCTATGTTCCCCCAAAGTCTTCTCCCTGTGTTCTCTGTGATGTGGGTGCATGGCACATTACTGGTCATCAGGGTGTCACCCATAGGTGTGTTTGCTGTCAGGGCAGAGTTTGTGTGCTGACGCAGATGGGTCACAGTCAGGTTTCCCTTTGGCACTTGTTGTTTGCCCCTGTCATGTGATTTCCAGTTTGTGTTATCTTTCAGTGATTGTGACACGTTGTGTGTGTGACTGCTGGCACTCCTTAGGGTCCGGGCTGCAATGTTGGTTGTTGTCTATGTGTGTTCTTTGTGGGTGACCTTGGCTTCTTCATTGGTGTGTGACTGTGGCTGGGATCCCATTGGTCGGTGTGGTATTGCCGTCATGTCCATGTACAGCGTAGTGTGCAGTGTGTCAGACATTCAGGAGTCTTGTTGAGTGTCCATGTGTGATGTGTTTCTACACCTTGGTTCCCACCCACCACCCTGGAATAGTCATGGGTGCATGTGCAATGTCACCAGTGCATGTGTACTTCACTGCTGCACATTGTTGGAGGTCGAGGGGTGTGGTCTTGAGTGTGTGCAGATGAGAGTCGTTGCCCAGCTAGTCCCCTGCCTCCATGTTGGCCTTGGCTTACTGGCCATGCTGATTGATTTGTGCTTGTGTAGGTGTGATGGTAGTTTGTTGCTCAGGACACCTGACTGTGGTTCACAGTGTGAACGACATTTAGCTTTGTCATCACAGTGGTATTTTTATTCAGCCCAGGGTCACCACATTGTGGGGGCCCTGGGGGTGGTGCTGTGGTGTGTCTGTGACTTGCTGTGTCAGTTGTTGTTCCTACGTGCCTGTGTGACATGTGTGTTTTGTGCTCCCTCTCACCTGTCAATGCCTGCTTGCCCACATAGGGGATTTGGATCCATGAGTTACCTTAGTGTGGCAGTGTATGCACATCTGTATGATTGGTATTCAGCTCTCCTCATGTGTTGTGTTGTTGCCTGGGGACACTGGCACCCCCACCCCTCACCTGCTGTGTATGATGACAGTGTTGGTCTGCCTGTTTGTGTTTGTGCATCTGCACCACTGCATTGGCATATCTTGGGTGTGCCATTGGCTGTATGTTGTTTGGTGTGTTTCCCCTGCTGTCCCTGGGACTCCTAGGTCATCGGTCAGCACAGTGATCATGGTTTGTGTGTCCCATTGCTGCCATGGTATGGTATCTGTTCACCTCACAGCTGCTGTCTCCACAGGGTATCTGCATTTGTGTGCCCATTGGTGCAAATATGTGGGTCTGCATTCTGATGGTCACTTCTGTCATTGTGTCATTGATGACTGTTGACGGTCTCAGCCCCCATGGGTGTTGTTTGTCTGCACATGGCCAAAGGAATGTCTCATTTGCACTGCAGTATTTGGCTCCCCCAATTTATGTTGCAATGGGACACATACACTACTTTGCCACAGATGAGTTTTTGGTTCTGTGACCAGGAATGATCCATGCAGTTTGGCAGTTGCAGCTCTTTCTTTGTCAACAATTACCTTTTGGTCACTGTGATGATGAGGGTGTAGACCCCATTGCCACAATGGTCAAAATGTGCTTCAGCTATGGACCCCACACTTCCCTTTTGGTCACTGTGATGATGGGGGTTTAGACCCCATTGCCACAATGGTCAAAATGTGCTTCAGCTATGGACCCCACACTTGCCTTTTGGTCACTGTGATGATGGGGGTTTAGACCCCATTGCCACAATGGTCAAAATGTGCTTCAGCTATGGACCCCACACTTGCCTTTTGGTCACTGTGATGATGGGGGTTTAGGCCCCATTGCCACAATGGTCATGGGCTGCTTAGCATTGTGGGTGCCACACACATATATGTGTGGCACATGTGCTAGGGGGTCACATTGTATGTTCAATGTCATGTTCGGTGTTGTAGGCATTTGACACAGCCTGCTCACACGCTTGTCATGGTGGTGGGGGGATGTCTTAATCTTGCATTCCCTAGGTTGTGGTGTGCTTGTTGTGTCATGCATTGTCCATCCTATGAGTGGGGGTGGTAGTAGTGGTAGGCATCCAGCCCCCTGGCTAAGGGTGGTAGTAGTGGTAGGCATCCTGCCCCCTGGCTAAGGGTGGTAGTAGTGGTAGGCATCCTGCCCCCCTGGTTGAGGGTGGTAGTAGTGGTAGGCATCCAGCCCCCCTGGCTAAGGGTGGTAGTAGTGGTGGGCATCCTGCCCCCTGGCTAAGGGTGGTAGTAGTGGTAGGCATCCTGCCCCCCTGGGTGAGGGTGGTAGTAGTGGTGGGCATCCTGCCCCCCTGGGTGAGGGTGGTAGTAGTGGTGGGCATCCTGCCCCCTGGCTAAGGGTGGTAGTAGTGGTGGGCATCCTGCCCCCCTGGGTGAGGGTGGTAGTAGTGGTGGGCATCCTGCCCCCTGGCTAAGGGTGGTAGTAGTGGTGGGCATCCTGCCCCCCTGGGTGAGGGTGGTAGTAGTGGTGGGCATCCTGCCCCCTGGCTAAGGGTGGTAGTAGAGGTAGGCATCCTGCCCCCTGGCTAAGGGTGGTAGTAGTGGTAGGCATCCTGCCCCCTGGCTAAGGGTGGTAGTAGTGGTAGGCATCCTGCCCCCCTGGTTGAGGGTGGTAGTAGTGGTAGGCATCCAGCCCCCCTGGCTAAGGGTGGTAGTAGTGGTGGGCATCCTGCCCCCTGGCTAAGGGTGGTAGTAGTGGTAGGCATCCTGCCCCCTGGCTAAGGGTGGTAGTAGTGGTGGGCATCCTGCCCCCCTGGGTGAGGGTGGTAGTAGTGGTGGGCATCCTGCCCCCCTGGCTAAGGGTGGTAGTAGAGGTAGGCATCCTGCCCCCTGGCTAAGGGTGGTAGTAGTGGTAGGCATCCTGCCCCCCTGGCTAAGGGTGGTAGTAGTGGTAGGCATCCTGCCCCCCTGGTTGAGGGTGGTAGTAGTGGTAGGCATCCAGCCCCCCTGGCTAAGGGTGGTAGTAGTGGTGGGCATCCTGCCCCCTGGCTAAGGGTGGTAGTAGTGGTAGGCATCCTGCCCCCCTGGGTGAGGGTGGTAGTAGTGGTGGGCATCCTGCCCCCTGGCTAAGGGTGGTAGTAGTGGTGGGCATCCTGCCCCCCTGGGTGAGGGTGGTAGTAGTGGTGGGCATCCTGCCCCCTGGCTAAGGGTGGTAGTAGTGGTGGGCATCCTGCCCCCCTGGGTGAGGGTGGTAGTAGTGGTGGGCATCCTGCCCCCTGGCTAAGGGTGGTAGTAGAGGTAGGCATCCTGCCCCCCTGGCTAAGGGTGGTAGTGGTGGTGGGCATCTGGCACCCCCTGGCTGAGGGTGGTTGTGGTGGTTGGCATCCAGCCCCCCCTGGGTTGGGGTGGTGGCGCGCATTCAGGCCCCTGTGTGCATATGTGGCATTGGTGATGGGCATCCCTACCCTATGGTGCTGCTGGTGTAAGTATATTCAGATTCCCAGTGTATGTGTGTGATGTGTCGTGTACGTGTTGTATGTGTTTTGTGGTTGGTGTCTGACTTACCTTCTGCGCCGTACGCGTCCGTGCCTGTTCCGGTAGTAGATGTAGAATATTGGTATGATCGGGACGAAGGGATTCATGGTTGGTTCGTGTCGTTCGTCCTTCTCGTTGCTTCGCGTCGTCCTCGCCGCTTGGCTTCGTCCCTCGTCGCTTCGCTTCGTCCTCGCCGCTCGCGTCGTCCTCGTCTGTGCTGTGTTCGTCTCGTAGCCGTGGATCGTGTTGTGGCGCGATTCGGAGCTTATGTGCGCCTCTCCCGGATGCTTTGACGTGCCGTGCGTAGCGACGGGTTCGGCGCGTACGGAAAGCGCATCGTACTTGTCCGGCCGGACGGGGCTGCATTTTCCCTTCCGTGCGACTCGATTCGGCGTTTCCGGATTCGCCTCGGTCGGAGAACAGGACCTGGTTTGGGTGAGTACGGCTCGGCCGGATTCTTTGCTGTTGTGCGCATCGTACTTGCTCGTTCGGTGTGCTGTACGGATCGGTCGGGAAACTGGCTTTCGCATGGCTTTTTTCCCGACCGAATAGTATTGGGTGCGCCTCCGACCGAGATCGGAATCGGCCCCTTAGCGCCATACCTTGTTATCTCCCGGAGCAACGGTGTTAAGTTATCAACCGGGTGCCGCACATAAAGAATAATATCATCGGCATAGAGTGTTAGCAACAAGGGCCCAGTGTTAAACTGCAATCCTGTGTGACTATGCCTCTCCAGTAAGTGGCGCACCAGCGGGTCAAGGGCAATCACAAATAATAATGGGGACAAGGGGCAGCCCTGTCGCGTTCCCCGCGTGAGTGGAAATGGTTTAGTCAATGTGCCATTCAGGCGAATAGACGCCATAGGCAATGTGTACAGCAATCGGACCACCGCGAGAAATCGCTCCGGTACACCCAGCCTCGCCATTGTTGCATATAAAAAGGGCGATTCAAGCTAATCAAACGCTTTCTCCGCGTCCAAGAGGACTGCGGCAGCGGGGACCGTCGGGGAGATCCTATTCAATGTGGCAAACAGCGTTCGCGTATTGAGGGCCGTGGATTTAAGGGGGATAAACCCCGATTGCGCGGGTGAAATCAGCTTCTCCACTATCAACGAAAGTCTGGTGGCCAGCACCTTGGCCAAGATTTTATTATCGAAGTTCAATAGTGACAGGGGGCGTTATGAACTACATTTCAGAGCATCCTTTCCAGTTTTGGGCAATAAAATTATAACCGCTTCTCTCTGAGTGGGTGGAAGCCTTCCGACTTCGATGGCTTCCTGATACATATCTATAAGGTGAGGTACCAGAAGACTCCTATACTTTTTATAGAAACATCCCGTGAATCCGTCCAACCCGGGCGCTTTGGATCCATCCAACGCATTAATGGCATCTGTTACCTCGTCCTCCGAAAAGGACTCTGCAAGGAATTCCTGGTGGGCTTTATCCATCCAGACTAATGAAACCTCGTCAAGGTAGTCCCCATATTCTGAAGACTCCGAAGAGAGGACAGTTGTTTTGGAGGTGTATAATGTTATATAATACTTAAGAACCTCCCTCAAGACACCCACATTCCCTGTGATCCGCACACCTCCATCCCCACTCAATTCCGATATATAGGTAGGCCTACGAGTTTGTATCATCAATCTAGCCAACGTTCTACCAGGCCTTTCACCTTCCCCGTACCGCCGTGCGATGGCGTATTTACCCAAGAAATGTGCCTCACGCTCTGCTGCTTCACGAAAGTCTGCCAGAAGTGCTGCCCGCCTACTCAAGGTGGGGGGATTAATGCTGGCCGCACCACGATCTAACTCCATGAGTTTTTCCTCTATCTGTGCAAGCGTGCGGCGCAAAGCCTTAAGTACACCAGCGTTCTTTGAAATACATACCCCCCTTGCATAGGCCTTAAAGGCCTCCCACAGGGTAGCCTTAGAGTCCACCGACCCAACGTTGATCGCGGAGTATTCAGTTATCGCTTCCCCTAATTCAGTGGCAAATACAGAGTCCCTCAAGGCCATGTCTGGAAAGCGCCATGGTCGCGCTACCCCACCCGTTCTAGGGATATGCAACTTTACCAGCACAGGAGAGTGATCAGAGAGTGTGCATGGCAGGTGCGTGACCTCTTTAACCCACAACACCACCCCAGCAGATAAACACCAATAGTCCAATCGTGTCCATGTGTTATGTGGTGCAGAGTAATGTGTATACCCAGCCCGATCCGCACAGTGATAGCGCCACGCATCCACCAACCCTAGCTGGTCAATGGTATCTAGCACCACTCGCCTCGCTCTCGGTTTTGTGTCTATTGTTTGCGCTGTACTGTCACGTTCCGGGTCCAACAACAGATTGAAATCGCCTCCCACATAAATACAGTCCGCCCCCATGTGAACAATGTGATTATGTATAACTTCAAAAAACCCAGGGACATCAACATTCGGGGCATATACATTGACAAATAGCACAGAGTGTTCAAGCATGGATCCCTTAACCAGTAAATAGCGACCCTCCACATCACGATAAACCTCCTCCTCCCGGAATGGAACCCGTTTATGAATCAGCACTACAACCCCCCTGGCATATGAACTATAGCCTGCAAAATATCTGTGGACCCCCCATCCCAATGCCATTGATGTCCCGCTATTTGCCGCAAGGTGAGTCTCTTGCAAAAATGCAACGTCCACTTGATGTCGTTGCATATAGTTGGTCACCTGCTTACACTTACGGGCACTTACACTTTAAACCCCTAACGTTCCAGGACGTCAGTACCACACTAGCATCCGCTACAACCTTATTAACCATTATCTACGTCCTGCGGTCCTATCACACCTGTAGCAAAGTCTCGTACGCACCACTGTAAAGCACAATTGTAGCAATGACAAACTAACTGAAATCATCTGCAAACCCACAACCCCACCTCCCAACACCCATCCCCCACACCAAACAATGAGGGAAAGACCCCAACCCTTATAACCATGAACAATGAGTCACACAAACAAAAGAGAATTATACCATGGTCCCATACGACTAGAGTCATGTGCGGTTGCACTGGGGAGGTGGCAACACCCCGCCACTACCCCTACCATTGGCACAAGTGCCTGCATAGCACCATATGTGCGCCCATGACGGCGTACTGGTGTGCCATTCGGCACGACATAACAGCGATGCGGCACAAATTACAAAGAAACATTCCAGGAATACTACTTTAAAGCAGATGTGGCTAGGCTAAGAGGCAGAGAAGAGGTCCGCACTTGTACCAGAGTCTGGTATATCCTGCGTGTGCTGCGGCGATGACGTGCCTTTCTTCTTAGCAGCAGTAGATATCTTCTGGCAAAACTCTTGAGCGTCATGAGGGGAGTCAAACACACGGGACCGGTCGTCGACGTCAACCTTCAGGCGTGCTGGATACAACATTCCATATCGTAAGCCCAACTTGCGCAGGGCCGCTTTCACTCCTGCGTATTTTCTGCGGGCCTCCTGGACCATGGTGGTGAAGTCCGGGTACAGGGATATATTCGAGCCCTGCCATACTAGTTGGCCCTTTTTACGTGCCAATCGTAGAGCTGTATCCCTGTCTCTAAAATTGAGGAGGCGGGCCCTGATCGGTCTTGGTGGGCACCCAGGGTTGGGTCGTGGGCCCAAAATGCGGTGTGCCCGCTCAACGACAAATGTGGTAGTAAAGGACTCGCAGCCAAGCATATCCGTTAGGAGCGTCTCCACGAAACGGTCCAGGCGCCCCGCGTTAGTGGATTCGGGCACCCCCATTATGCGAATATTATTCCTCCGCCCCTGAGCTTCTAGGTCTTCATTCTTTATGGCTACGGACTTAAGGAGTTTTCCCATCCTCTCGTACCTCTTCGCCGTCTGGGCTGCGCCATCCTCCAAATCGGAGATTCTACCCTCCGCTACCGTTAGACGCCCTTCATGTGAATCCAGCCGGGCCCCCATGGAGTACAATCTTCCATCGAGGGTGTCAAAACGGGTATCTAGGGCCTTGAATCCAGCCCGCAGCTCTGCCATCAAATCATCGGGTCTGGGCCCCACAGTTGCTGACGTGTCACCACCCTCCGCCATGTTAGATTGCTGTGCAGCGGTGCTAGTGCCTGAGGGCTTGAACGGCAGGGTACTTTGTTTGGGGTCCTTGCGCCCATCCCCATCGGAGTAGGCTTATTGCCGTCTCTGTCGCACCTGCACCCCTTAGTGGTCGGCCCAGGAAATGTACATGGATAGGCCCACACACAATGTAGGTACACCGCAGCACGATGTACTGCAGGTATCGGATTAGGGATTCCAACAAACGTGGTCACCGACCTCTTCTGATACAGCTGTTGACCCAATCACACCAACCCACTGCTCATCAAGTGTGCTGCCGCAGGGAGTCAGATACAGCCAGTAGCCCACCTGTGCGGCCGCTATCCCATCAGCACCTCGATCACACAGCCCAGCATGGACAGTGAGGCCATCTGCGCAGCTT
Organism: Calotriton arnoldi; assembly: GCA_963921515.1. Classification (NCBI taxonomy): domain Eukaryota; kingdom Metazoa; phylum Chordata; class Amphibia; order Caudata; family Salamandridae; genus Calotriton; species Calotriton arnoldi. The sequence goes on from CAWUFW010017389.1 coordinate 19,695, forward strand.
AAGGTGTGGCCAGCGTGTTAAATGTGCCCCATAAATGAGCTGCGCCATGCCATCCTTAGCCCACACGATGCGGTCAACACATTGCAGCCTCCGATGGCGTGGCAGATCCAATAACTAGAGAGGGGGGGCTCCCCCACCTCCATGCAGGATCGGGACCGGAGCCATGCGAACGGCGGCGTACATGGGGGGGGGCATCAGCGGGCGCACAGCGCGCGGCCAATCCCCAAGCCCGCCCACGGCCCCTGTCACCGCGGGGCTTCCGGGAATGGCTGTGCCCCGCTATCGATGAAGCAAGCTCCCCCAAGCCACCCCCACAACCGCTCACCGAAACGCAGCAGTCGTCCGGTCGCAGCCTACTTCAGTCACGCAAGGCCTCGCTCCAGCTCCGGTCAGGTCCGCCACTCGAGGCCCCGGCTTCTCATGTGGTTTAGGCCTCACCACGCCCCGCAGACATTAGGTGGCTCCGATCCCCGCCATAAGCCGCCATCCAGCCATTTCGCCAGCAATTCGCGCTGCACCAGGTCTCCTACACCAACATCGGTGCCTCGGAGTGTCCGATCGACAACAACGCCGCCATGACGCCTTCTGCAAAGAGAGTCTGTGACGGAGCTCCAAGCCTACGCGGCCATCACGGTCTGCGGCTTGGCCACGCCCCTTCAGGATAAAATTTAGAATGCTGTTTGAGTGTTTCACAAGGAAGCTTTGGCAACAACAAACATGATGGTCTCAGCCATGAAGACAGAAGAAAAAGTAACAAGGAATGTGTCGCTTTTCAAGCGGCTGACTGCTCACCCTCTACCAGAGACTAGACTGGACACCATCAATCAGCTGTAGGGCCAGAGAATGGTGAACCGGGCCTAGGTAGATTGGAAATAATTGGACACAACATAGACCTTGAGGCAGAGGCATTTAAGCCCAGCCCTTGCACTGACACCGTACCAGAAATAAGCAAGGCCGAGATTTGGAAGATCTGGGAGATATTTCATTCCCACCCCTACTACTTGCAAACTTGATTGGACTATGGGCCATATGTATGAATTCTTTTTGCGGTCGCAAACAGCCTGATTTACAGACGGCTTTTTCTGATGTATCAAACCCAAATTGCAATTCAGTAACACTTTACATTTCACATTTATTTATTTATTGTTTCAGCTGACGGCCTTACAATATTTAAAGAACATGCAATATAAAAACAACTCAATTAAAGCATGTGCACAGCAATCTATCAATAAATTTTAAAAATGCAGTACAATGGAGTTCTAAAAATACTCCTTTCCATCAAAGGCATGCAACCGTAGAAAAAAAGCATGTTTAAATTCTTCAGATACGGTAAAGTGCGAGTGCAATGAAATAGGTGTGCAGTACCATCAGAGGCAACATCCTAAATGAGAGAAAAACATATGCATCACTATTAATTAAAAAAGCATAAGAACTTCTGGGAATTAACATCTTTTCAGATGTAAACAATCTGCCAACCCACCTAGGGAGTAAAAGTGCAGTGCAAAAAATAGTGTAAAATTGTGCAATTTATACATAAGATAGCAGCGTCTTCCATTATGGGAATCAACCAGGTTCATGAAGCCTCCCTACTTAAACATATTCCAAGAGTGGAGGGCAACTCTCTCAGGCAAGGCCACGTAACCCATAAATATGATGCTATGGAGGTGACCACATACATATCATCTGGTTTAATACATAACGCCATTGCTGGTTTGACACATGTGACCCCATAATATTTAAAAAGGGGGAGGAGCCACCTCTGCCGGGCGGCTTCATATCATATTTTGTACAAAACAGAATAAAATAGGTTAGATTGTCCAGACCACCGAAGCTACAATCACAGCGGTCGTATCTACCATCGAGTAAATCGATACGCATAAGAAAATCCCTGATCGGAAGGATACCTAGGGGCCGATTCCGATTCGGGCCGGAAATCTCTCTGACCGAGCCGGACCCGGAGAGATTTCCGACCGAATCGGACCCGTGCATTCCGACCGAACGAGTACGATGCGCACGTATGCCATCGGACTCGAGTCGGTCGGACTCCCATTGAAGTCAATGGGAGTCTGTCGTACAACGCGTACGCGGGCTCCAATTGACTCAATGGGTGCGATGCGGACAAGTGCGCCCCCTACAGCGTGTACGCGGCGAAGCGATTCGCGCCGTACACGCACAGGTAGGGGGGACCCATGGGTCCCCCTGTGTGCGACTCTCGCACGGCTGCGCAGTACAGGGGTCCGACACGGACCCCCAAAGTACGGCTCCGACAGCTCTTTCGAGCCGGAGTGCACGGCTCGGTCGGACTGCTCGCGGCGCGCATCGTACTTACCCGGCCGGGGAACGTCTCCATTGCGCGGTGCGAGTCGAGTCCGAGCGAGTCGGTCGGTGCGGTTAGACCCGGGAACAAGTCGGTCGGAGCGGTCGGGATGCCCGGACGAGTCGGTCAGCGAATACGCATCGTACTCGCTCGCCCGGACGCGCGTACGATTCGGTCGGGAAATAGGGCTCCGAATCGGATCCGGTTAAGCCGAATCCGATTCGGAGCCCTACCGGCCGAGATCGGAATCGGCCCCCTAGTTGGAATTTTAAGTACAATGATAGCTTCAATTCAGGGTATAACATGTCTAGATATTCTGGACACAGGAGGCCATAGATGTTACTGAAATAATTGCTCGTAAAAGATCCCGGCTTCAATTCCCAGCATGTTTTTATCTGCGTATATTCATGATACCACTCTTTAATCAAATCTGCAGTATCCTGCCTAATACTACCAGGAGCTTCCCACAAAGACACCAACTGTAGCTCTTTTAAATTTTTTTTGTGCATGTGATGCCCATGTATGGCCCCGGCATGAGCAGCTAGCTGAGCCTTCTTCTAGGGTTTCTAAGTAAACTGTGGCCATAGGGTTTCTTACCAGTCTAACCCAGCAAAGAATTGGCCTGAGGGCGATGATTTCTGATATAGGGGTAAAATGAAGCTCCGCATACAGTGCCACTAGAAGGATACCTGGCCCAAGCCCTAGCAAAGTTTGGAGGAAATTATTCTCAGCTACTTGGAGTGGGCGTAAATTCCCAAGCCCCCATAGTTCTGCACCATAAAGTGCTGCCACCACTGCCCTTTGCTTATATATTTGCAAAATAACACTGATACTTCTGGCACCAGCCTTATCCCTAAACTTTAAAAATGCTCCAGCCAATTGTCTCAAAACTAGCGTAGCCTTCTGAATTTGAATGCCCCATCGCAAATTCTCTGAGAATCGAATTCCCAATAACATTGATACTTCTGGCACCAGCGTTATGCCTCAACTTTAAAAATGCTCAAGCCAATTGTCTCAAAACTAGTGTAGCCTTCTGTATTTGATTGCCTCATCGCAAAATCTGTGAGAATCAAATTCCAAAATAGTCAAACTGCTTAACAGTATTCAGGGGTATTTCTTCAATCGAAGGCTTTCCCTTAAAACAGGGGGAGGGCCTCAAACCATATACTTTGTTTTGCTACCATTAATGATTAACGACTTCTTGTCGCAGTATTCCACAAAGCGTGTTAGTAGCTTATGGGCAGCGTTTTCTGTTCGTGCCATCAATACCGCGTCATCTGCATATAATAGTATAAGGCACCGGCTTCCCGGCTAGACTTGGAATATCTATGGGGTCTTCCATCAAATAGTCAGCTGCATCATTTAAAAAAAGGCTAAATAGCAAGTAAGCCAATACGCACCCTTGCCAAACACCTGTTTTGACCGGGAAGGGTACAGTACACTCCTTGCCCGACCCATAACGTACTTTGGCTGTGTTACTAGTATGTAGGACCTGTATGGCCATTACTAACGAGGGGTCAACACCCAGGTCTACCAGGGATCTCCACAGCTTCTCTCAGTCAACTAAATCAAATGCTGCTTTCAAGTCTACAAATATTAGGTACAGCGATGACTCCCTCACCACCATAACTTACAGGAGATCATATAGAACTGGAGAGCCTGTTCAATAGTCCCAATGCAAGGCCTAAATCCAGCGTGCACTTCAGTCATAATGTTGTGGTCATTGACCCAGCCCTGGTGGCAGTTATGCAGGACTTTCCCAAAGTTTTTACCTGCACCATCCAGAAAGGAGATCAGACGATAATTGGATGGGCTGGATCAATTGCCTTTCTTATGGATCCGCACAATAATTGCCGGGCGACATGAAGGGGGTATGGCATTACCAGCAAGTGCCGAAATAAACACTCGAGTAAGAATGCTGGCCCACAAATACGGTTCTTCACGATATATGTCAATAGGGACCATATCGGGGCCTGGGGCTTTATGTATCTTTACATCAGTCACGGCTCTCACCACCTCTGGTACTATCAATTACCCAGGGCCCAAAGAAGATGTTCTCTCGAGCTGACAGGGGGATTGTGGGTTTGGAACTGTATAAGTTAATAAAGTGGCTAATCCAAACAGATGGCCCAATATGAGTTTCTATAATCTTCACTGACCCACTTTCCACCTGTGATACCAATTCCCAGAATATTTTGGACTTTTTTTCCTGTGCAGCCTCTTCAATTCCTCCCAGAGAGTCAATTGGTGCAGCAGTTTCTTGATTCTCAGAAGGTGTTTATAATCAGCCCTTGACTCTCTGAACACTTTACCGAATTGTAGCTTGGGTTTGCAACTAAATACCAATCCGGTATTTGGAAGTGCATGTTTAGGGTATACCTTCCAAATATTGAATCGCAGTAGTATGTATTAATGAATTCCAGTTGCAAAACATTAGTATTTTACCACCAATTCAAAACTGGTGGTAACCCATTCGCAAATACCCCTCCCCCTCTGAGAATGTTAAGAAATGAAAACTAAATGTTTCGATTTTCTTGTTTGAAACACATTCGTTTTCCTTCAAGGACAACTGGCTGCATTTAAAAAGAAAAACAGATTGCGTTATTTAAAAGCAATCGTAGACATGATGGTTTGCTGACACCAGCAGCCCACCATCCCTGTGCTGGCTATCATTCCTAATAAACTGCAACCTACCTCATTGGTATTAATGAGACAGGTTGATTTGCGACTAACTAGGAATCGGTAACTTAAAAAAGTTTAATGCAATAAGAATAGTGATTGCCTAATTGAGATTCGGAGAAAATCGCAATATGGAAATCACTATTACCAATGTTAGTACATCTAGCCATATGAACTTTATTCATGAAATCATATTCACTATCACGTTGCAGAAAACTACTTAAACTGTGTTTGCCCTTGTTCCATATAGGTTTTAGAGGAACATTATGTAGCATGCTAACGTTTTTGTTTGAGCACGGCTGCCATGATGCTGCTTTTGCGCACGTTGCTACATGACTTTGTTGTGCAAGACTCTGTTTGTGCCTTTCACATGAGAACTGTCTGCTTTCTGTGTTCTCTGCCTGCTCTTGGAGTTTAGTCTGAACACGATGTGCAAGGTCGATAGACAATGCTCCTTGTTATTCTGTTCTGGTCAGTTCCTACCATCTAGACAAAACATGCTAACACAGCTGCACTGCTGCAAGCTCGTGCTTTGATATTATGGGGAGGCATGTTGTTCTGACACACACTTGGAGAGGGTCCTTTCCAGGGAGAAGAGCTATGCGGTTCCTATGATGTAAAGCTTCCCTCTAGGCACTAAGGTAGGGGGTCTGCTGACAAAGCCCAGAGATCTTCTGTTATATAATAAACATCACTTTACCAAGGGGAGGGTGGTTAGGCCTTATATTCCTTTTTCCACTGTCCATATATAATGACATCCCCCTTCATATTCTATGGAATTGTAACAATGCTAATTGTTATAAATTTATGCATTTCGCTGCTGGTAGTGGTTCGTATACTGCATTATAGAGCACGATAGTTAAAATAAACATTTTGAACTGTAACAGTGACTCTGACCATTCTTATTGTGCACAAGTACGAGTGAGCGAGGGAAAGGGCATGTCTTGCTACTGCGATTCCTGAGAGAGTCGGGAGTGTTGTGTTCTGGGTTGTCTAATCATTTGTAGCTTCGTGATTTTGGAGGAGAACGAATGAGACACTATAGCTAGTCGGTTTTGGGATTTTGGGTACTAAGGTGGTAGGTTGGTACACCCCTATACACCGAGGTCCTGTTTTCCTGCGCATAGTTCTGTGTAGGTGCAGAATCCCCGCAACATGGTGCCGCTAACGTTTGGTCTGGTTCTTATCTGAGAGACTCTTGAGTAGTGCTTGTGCTTGTCCACAATCCCCTCACATCTGTTTCCGGAGATGGTTGTGACGGTGTAACCTCCTATACTGGTTTTTTATAGGTTCTTTCAAGCTTGAATTTTAAAAGGTTCCTTCTCTTTCTTATTACCCTGTTATTGCGCTGCCGCACTTAGGTTGTTGTTCTTTGTTATTCATTATGGCGACTGCCATAGCACCGCCTAATCGGGCTGCAGTCACAGCTTATTTGACTCAAAATGGGGTCCCTAATGCTGGTGTTCCGCTAATTTTTGTTGTAGAAGCGGATGCAGCTTACCGCTTCGAGGTGTTTTATTCTTGGGTCACCATTCCGGCGGTAGATGGAGCAGATAATTTGTTTCACGAATATACTGCCACGCCCCTTACTCAGATTTATCAGCCTTATAGGGCTCTCGAAGTTCCGCTGACGGCTTGGCAACACCAAATATGGTTTAATGGCGCCCTTCCTCACCCAATAACGCCGGTCCGTTTAGGCCCTTTATCGATAGATGGGGCCACGTGGCCCGTTTTGGCTGGGTATACCCCACACCCACATTATCTAACTGCTACAGTCGCAGAACTCCGCGTATTACATAGAGCTGTTATACAGTTCATGTCGCGCAACTTCCAGGTGGGTCCACCTGGCGTTGCTGCGCAACCAGCTGGACCTGGTGGTGTAACCATCAGTCCACTTATGGTTAATTCAGTGATGGGCAAGCGTCCACAGAATAACGATGAATTCCCTTATTGGCTTGCTGAAAAATATGGACAAATCGAGGCTGTTTTTCCGAATACTACTCCTGTGGAGAAACACAGGATCCTAACCATAGGTTTACCTAAAGACTTAGTTCCCGAATTAGCTGATTGTAACATTTGGGGTAAAGTGTTTGCAGCGGTATATTCGATGTGTTTCGGCACCCCCTCCATGACCGTACTCCCTTCCGTGATAAAACATGTTCAGGATGAACACGGAGCCGAAGCGGCTCTGGAGTTGGGGATGAGACTGGTGGGGGTGTTCGACGTGGTTGCTGATATGATCCTTGCTAACGTTACGGGTGATGCTGTAAGCTTACAAGTGGCTAACCGCTTGGAGGCTGTGGCAGATTCAGACAAACCGCGCGAATTACAGAAGATTATTGCTACGGCTTATAAAACCTTAGTCTGGGAGTTAAGCCTTTTACTCAAACGCAGACGCAATCTCAAACTCAACAAAAAGCCCAGACTGATAAAGATGGGCGCCCGTTCTTTCCTAAAAAGAACTGGAGAAATAAAAAACAGCAGAAGCAAGGTCCGGGTGCTGGTTCACCGACACCTGAGTCTTCTGAGCGTACTTATGACTTGCGCGACCGAGCGAAAATTAAGACTCCTGATAGATTTCAGGTCCCTGATCAGCACTCTCCTCGTTCTTTACAGGACACATCGGACTCTCAAGTCGGTGGTGGGGAATGCCAGGATCGTGCCAAGGGTCCAACCAAACAACAGGGACGAGATCTACCTCGACAGTTTGACGTTAAAGCCAAACAAGAGGAACTGCCTCGTTTTTGACCCCCGTAACAGAAGAAAAAATTTGCCGCTTTGACAGCGAAGTATGCCTCAGACGGTGAGAACGCGACTCCTAGACTGGACATGGGCAGTGACTCTGCTCGACAGAGCAGCGGAGGTTACCATAGTGCGGGAGGCACTGGGTCCCTGTCTGGAGGCGACAACAACTGATACATTCATTACAGTAGAAACAGCAGATACCCGGGTTACCCCACCGGATAGACTCTATGAGATTGTCTTCCAAATTGAAGGTGATATACAGCGTCCAATCTGAGCGGTTTTCTGGGAAAATCTCACCTCCTCATACGACATTTTGTTGGCGGAGGCAGATTGGCCTCCACCCTTTGTGCTAGCCGCTTCTAGAGGGGAGAACGTGATTCTTCCGAGTTTTTCGCGTTACGTCCCTGAGGAACATGCAAAGGCGTACGCAGCTGAGTGGGCTTTGGCCTTTGCCCCAGCGGTGTACCGTAATCAGGTGGGCTGGGATATTGATTCAGCGGCACATGAAATACCATTACGGTCTATGCCACAGCCACAGCCGCAATATCCAATCAGACGTGAGGCTAAGGCTCACGTTTGTGACATTCTAACTCAGGTGGAGTATCAAGGAGTAATTGAATCCTGTGTATCACCGATGGATAATCCTCTTTTTCCGATATCAAAACCTGACGGTTCATATCGCATTGTATTGGATTATCGAAATTTGAATAGTCATTGTCGCACTTTTGCGGTGCAAAACACACACAGCTCTGCGCTGGTGAACAACCTTGTTCGTAAAAAATATAAAACTACACTGGACATATCCAATGGTTTCTACAGTCATAATCTGGCTCCTGAGAGCCGTGACTTGACAGCATTCACCGCCGTCGGAAATCAGAAAAAATGTACGCGCTTTCCTATGGGGTATAAAAACAGCCCCGGGGCTTTTGCTGCGCGTGTTGTGTCTTTGTTGCACGACATAGATCCAGATGTGTTCTCGTACGTTGATGATATTTATCTGATGGACGACGAACTAATGCCGCATCTTGTCCGAGTCGACCGCATCATTTTATCGTTTGCCAACTATGGATACAAATTCAATTTTGCAAAATCACACATCGCTCATTTGGCGGTGCTCTTTTTGGGCTATGAGCTCAATAATGAAGGTAGGGGGTTAGCCCTCCACTTTCTGGAGAAATGTGCACAATTGCAACCTCCCTCTACGCTGAAGAAACTTCAGTCTTTGCTGGGATTTTTGAATTTCAGGAGGACATACATTCCCGATTATGCCCAGCGTATCAAACCGCTTTATGCGTTGATACAACCAACATATTCTTCTGCCAGCTGGCTTCCGGAACATACCACTATCCTACAATCTTTGCAATCTGATATGCTTGCAACTAACTACTTGTTGACGTGTGATAACACCACAAACCTGGTGATACGTATAGTGCCAGGGAAGGTGGTGTTGCGGGGATTCTGCTCATACACAGAACTATGCACAAGAAAACAGGACCTCAGTAAATAGGGGTGTACCTCCTATCACCTTAGTACCCAAAATCCCAACCGACTAGTAATAGTGTCTCATTCGGTCTCCTACAAATATCAAGAAGCTACGAATGTTTAGACAACGCAGAACACGAGCACTCCCGACTCACCTCAGAGTCGCGGGAACAAGACAATCTTTGGCTCTCACGTACTTGTCCACAATAAGAATAAGCAAAGTCACTAAATAAGTTCAAAATGTTTATTTTGACTATAGTGAATCATAAAACAGTATGCAAACCACGACTAGCAGCAAAATGCATAAGGCTAACATCATTAGCATTGTTACAATACCACAGAATACAAAAGGGGTCGTCATTTTATAAAGACTGTGAAAAAGGCAAAATAACTGGGCCTAATCACCCCCCTTGGTAGTAAGAAGTTATTTTATATAACAGAAGATCTCTAGGCGTTATTAGCAGACCCCTACCTGAAAGCCTAAACGCAAAGGTTTACATCATAGGAACAGCAGAGCTCGGCTCCATGGAATGGCTTTCTTCGAGTGTGTTTCAAAAACATGCAACAACTCTATATAAAAGCTCGATTCTTCCATACTGCAGCTGTTGGTAACATGTTTTGTCTAGGTAATAGGGACTGACCAGAACAGAATAACAAGAGACATTTTTGATCGACCTTGCACATTATGTTCAGACAGAATTGAAGGGAAAGCTGAGAACGTGAAAAACAATCTGTTATCATGTACAGGGCAGAGACAAAGTGTCGCGAAAACAAACTCTTAGCAGAGGCGTGCGCAAAAGCAGCAGCATAGGGCAAGCAAACCTCATGCTAACTTAGCAATGTCGACAATGTATCCAAGGGCCACATAACCCCATATAACAGTGGGTTTCACCTACTTGACGTTCAATGAGGGGGACACAATACCAATTGCATACAAATCACATTTGTACACGGCGGCAGAAATGCGTTTTTCGAATGTTGAAAACATTTTGACAGCGGTCCAAATGGCGATTCTGAAAGAATGCTCACTGGCGCAAGGAAAACGCATTCTTATGGTCATGCCTTTCCCTGACTTAGAAGCAGTGACTGAGGCAAGTGTACCCAACTCTAAGGCACTATATCCCCGTTGGATACAATGGGCTACGTCTTTGACATCATCTGATGTCACGTTTATCTTTGATCCTGCACTTCAGACACAGGAGTTTTTACAGTATGAGCACGTTCATCCTCCTCCGTTGTCGTTGCTTCCTTTAGATGAATACGAATGTATCATTTATACCGATGGCTTGGCTCAACCGGCCACCGCCTCCAAACACACTTATTCAGCGGCGTGCGCTATTGTGGCTGGTTCGATAGTCAATGGAGAATTTAAGTCTTCCATAGTGCATACTCAGGCACTTGGGGACTGTACAGCACAATTGGCGGAGCTGCGTGCTCTTGTTCTAGCCCTTGAGTTTGCCGATTCTAATGTGAATACTCTCATTGTATGCGATTCTTATTACTGTGTTCAATCTTTTAATGACAACTTATTCTTTTGGTCTCAGAATGACTATCGAGACTCTAAAGGCAGCGCAATTAAGCATAAAACGCTTTGGGTTCGAGTGGCAGACCTTAAACAACGTCTGCCCCTCACGCAAGTTATCCATACTCTTGGCCATCAGCATGTGGGAGCACATGCTCTTGGTAATTCTTTGGCTGACGAAGCGGCCAAATCTGCCGTAGCCACGTGTTCCGTAGCAGCAGTTACAAGGTCCATGACTAAAATAGATAATGATATTCTGGCAGCGGTAGCTGCTACGAGGGAGGGAGCTGCTTATCCTCAGGGTTTCCCTTCGAAATACTCTTATCATATATCTCCCGAACAAGTTCCTTATGCTAAGATTCCATCTGTTGGGGATCGGCTGATTCCTAACATGGACTGCAGACTTCCTTTGATCAAAGCCGCACACGAGGGCATGGCTTCTGCACATGCCCGGGTGTCTGCGACAGTCTCGATTTTACAGCAATGTTATTAGTGGCAAGGTTTATATAAACAAACCCGTAATTATGTGCTTTCTTGTGACATTTGTCAACAAATTAAACTGTCTACGGTCACATGCCCACCACAGACACAGCTAGGTATTTCCAATCGACCGTTTGGCTATGTATATCTTGATCACTGCGGTCCTTTCTCTTCAGATACTGCATATAAATACATTTTTGTTGCAGTTGATTCGTGCACTAGATTCCTTTGGGTTTGGCCACAACGCAGTGCTGACGCTCGAAATATTATCAGGGATTTGCGTGTCTTTGTCGGGATGTTTGCCTGTGGCACCATCCATTCAGACCAAGGTCCAGCGTTCGCCTCTAAGGCGTACAAGGACGTGATGAAGTCGATAGGGGTGCTGGTGCAGTTTTCATCTCCATACAGGCCTGAGGGCAACTCTATTGTGGAGCGAATGAACCGCGACTTAAAGCAATCTTTGACAGCTAGAGTCTTAGGTACTGGCAGGAACTAGCTGGCCCATTTGTATGGAGTTCAACGTGCACTTAATAATCTCCCTAGAAGATCTCTGGGTGGGCGGACCCCCTGCGAACTGCTCTTTGGCATTAAAATGTTTGTGCCTGACCTTGATGGTCTAGACGTTGTGGCGGCTGCTGCAACCTTTGACGCATATAATCATTCTACTATGTTACAGGACCTACAAAAGACCCGTGACAGCTACGCAACTGAACATTTACCCTCTTCCAATGACACATCGATACTGATTCTGGTCACCGGCTGGCTTCCTAAGATTGGAGATCTGGTATAAGAAAAGCTGGAGAACAAGAAAGAGTTTGGTCGCTCTTATCGTGCACCAGTCCCGGTTCTTGGATTGAAGGGCACTCGTACAGTGATATTACCACCTTTACCTGGCCGTAAAGACAACAGATATATTTCAGTGGACAATGTCAAGTTACACCGTCTGGCCGATTCTGAATAGTGTAACTCCTGCTGTTTCCTGCAACGTTATCACAATGAATCCGGTGCATTCGTCCACTTCAACTCATCCTTGTGTTACAGAGGGTGACGTGGAAACTACTAATGACCTTTTACTTGTCCCCACACCTCCCTGTTCCACTGCGTGCAGACGTTGAGTATACTTATCCTGCGGAAGAGTCCCAGAGTGAAGTGCTGAGCAGTCCTCGTCAACATCGAACTGATACCGCCCTACCACCTTTGATGGGTATGGGTGCAAGCGGTTATTTTGGGGACCGTCCGAGCTTCTCCTATGACTCTTCCTCCTCATCTTCTACGTTGGCACTTCCACCGACAAAAATAAATATTTTCATCTCTTTGTTTAAAAAGACTTACTTGGTACCATCCTGGACCTACATCTGGCTGGTACTTATCCTGATTTTCCTCTTCATGTCAATAGGATTTGTGACTGTCTTTTCTTACTCATCAATGGTCATTACCTGTCAGAACGCTCTGCTGTGAAATTGGTCGATGGAATTCTGGCCCCTCATACATCGTTCCATATAATGAAACGAGATCAGGCCCTTGTGAACATTTCAGCTTTCCCAGTTGCAGATGGCATCATTTGGGATAAAGTAGCTTTCGAAATCCATGGTCTGACGGAAGTCCTCAATGTACCATACGTGTTTCGCGTTTCTTTAGGAGAGGTGGTGACACCGGACATACATTCCGACGATTGGGATGTACAAGCACTACATTCATTGTTTTCGGATTTAAAGTATTATGCTGCTTTTGATGCTGAAGATTTGTACTTGAATTCTGCCAATTATGCTGATCTCTTCTGTTATCAACATTATGGGCATCATTACTTACACAAAACAAACATGTTACTTCCTGTTTTTAATTACACGCTGTGGGAACATTGCCCAACTCCTTTACAGGGGAGTTCTAAAACTCTTAGGTATAAGTTCACCTATTTCACGGATTATGACATGTCCAATCCTGAATCCTATTTCTTTAAATTGCATTTTTCGTCGCAATCTAAATTTATCCTGACCCACACTAAATTGATCTATTCCAATTCCTGTAAATCTGAATTGGCCTCACAGGCTTATGATCACTGGAGTGCTACCATTGATTTAAAAACAATATGGCGCACTAAGGATTGGCAGGTTCAGGGAACTGAGGCTTTACATCGTGCCTGCCTAATACCTGCACAAATGTTATTTTTAAATGATACGGTATATCAAACTACTTGCATGGGCCTAGCAACTGCAAAAAATTTAAATAATCCGTCCATTCCATCTTTGGCTGAATACGATAATTGGCGTAAACAAATGAATTATTCAATAGAGGTTTTACAAACTCTTTTTCGAAATGGCACTTTCAATGCTTCTGGTGTTGACCCTAACGGTTGGCTGCTGTGGCAAACCAGTTCAAATTCATGCCAACTGTGTTTTTATAATGTAACGCCTGGTTTTACACAGGCTAGACCGGATCCACGTTTTTCGCATTCACATTCAGTCAAAACATATTCGGTGGGTAAATTGTGCCAACAATGGTTGGAACACTCTACGTTGTCCTTAGTTAAACAACATTTGTCTCACTTGTCGAGTGACATCAATTTGGCTGATTTTCTTCTAGGTCCTAGGACCCCTAGGACGAAAAGATTTTTCTCTGCTGCGTATAATGAAATATGGAAACTATCGCAGATGGAGGCAGCATTTCGTCTGTGACAGATTGACAAAGCAAATTTGGAAAAAGTCCTTGCAGTGGTCGACAATAGTATTAACACACTGTCTGCACGCATTTATACCTCAGATAATATTGTTTCATCTGTTATTGATATTGTTCAGACTGATGTATCTGTGTTATATCATGGTCAAAATCAATTAAGGTCAGTAATGCAGTTTGCATGGACGTTACAGACTCGTAAAATGGGTAAAGTACCTTGGGATTATTTGAATGCTTCCGCTTTGTTTTTGCCATTTAATTTAACTGATAAACAACGGTTTATGTCCATGAAAGATGCTACATACACATTATTACACATTGAACAATTAGAACACTTGCCGTTCTCTGTGGCCGAGACAGATTCGGATGTATGTTTAATACACAGGGTTATCTCTCCCTTTCTCGCTGTTTCAATTTAAATCTTGCATGAAACATTTCCCGATTGGCCGCTTTGAACCCCTGGGTAGTACGTTTCTCCATGAGTTATGGTCCCTACCATTCGCTTACAGATGTCATCGTGATGATAAGGAAGTTTTCCTAACAGGGGAGGATTGCGATTCCACAGTGGGACACTCCCTAGTTTGCAAACATGTGAAATTGCACGGCGCTTGTAATGTATCCGCACCTAATCTTGCTTGCTTCTTGAAAGGAAGTCCAGTCCCAGCGATAATTCCCGCTTTTACATTGCTTACTAACGGCAGTTATCTTATTTTGAATAACCACGACTGCTGTGATTTACGGGCAGGAATCCCGTAAATAGTAACGGTTTCACAACGTGTTACTTGTTGTAGCAACGTGCTTTTTCCGCCCCCGCATGAGAAAGTAGATATTCCCATTTGGCCTTCCATTCCGATTTTGAAAACAGATTTCAACAAATTAAGCAGGCTCAAAGCGCTATTGTTTCAACAAGAAGTGGCTCTCACTTTAGCTCGAAAGACCTTCGAATTACAGGTGGCTAGAACTTCGAGTGAGATTCAGTCACTTCTTAACACAAATCTCTCACTACATTTTGGGGAGTTGATACATCAAATATTTAATGCGTCTGACACGAAAGGCCTTGCTCATTTTTTTAAACTGGTGAGATCCGGCCTTGTGACCTCTTTTCAGATGATATTTGGAGTAATACCGGCCTTTATTCATTCTATTTTTTCCAGAGTCTTCGGAGGATTCCCATTAATACTGGCGCTAGCTGGTAGAATCCTGCTGCTTCTGTTCCTGCTACGCAATGGCTGCTCATCTTGTGGTACTACACAGGCCAGTCAATTGCAACTGTACCGTGACCGAATGCAACAACTTTTTGGATGCTTGCCATTGGCGACGCTTAGCGTGAGTTATGGACTAACTTTTCGCTTTGCCTACTTTACTTGCGTGCAACCTGTGTTCTACTGTCAGCGATGCCCCTTCTACTGGGCTTTGGATTTGTGCCTCTCCAATACTTCATGGTCGGACCCGGATTATGACCAGTTAATGGGTCCCTTAGTGGCCCATGACCAGGCCTGTTCCAGGAATGGACGTATGGCACGTGCAGCTGCACTTGGAGTATTGGCAGAGTTGGGAAATCTGTGCGGCTGCGCAGAGCCTATTGCAACAGAGCTTTATTGAATATCACGCAAGTTGCCCGGATATGCTCTTGGAGGCATTGGATTACGAGGAGCACATTTGTTCCTTCGGCCTACTTGATTGGATGGCATCCCTCTTTGCTGCTAACAATAGAGATGACCTTTTGGAACGCATTGCATTGACAAGGTCACGTGCTTTCATGGATACACCACCTCCATGTTAGTCACGTTTTTGGTGCAACGATAAATTTTTAACAACTTAAAACTTATATATATATATTTTTTTTTTTTACTTTTTCCAATCTGTTTTTTTTTCATGCGTATTTGAACTCTGCTTACCCTTGAAATCTGATTTGGTCCTTTGTCTATATACAATGACCTTACCAAGGGGAGGGTGTTATATGGCCATTAGGGTCATTGTCGACATTGCTAAGTTAGCATGAGCACGGCTGCCATGATGCTGCTTTTGCGCACGTTGCTACATGACTTTGTTGTGCAAGACTCTGTTTGTGCCTTTCACATGAGAACTGTCTGCTTTCTGCGTTCTCTGCCTGCTCTTGGAGTTTAGTCTGAACACGATGTGCAAGGTCAATAAACAATGCTCCTTGTTATTCTGTTCTGGTCAGTTCCTACCATCTAGACAAAATATGCTAACACCGCTGCGCTGCTGAAAGCTCGTGCTTTGATTTTATGGGGAGGCATGTTGTTCTGACACACACTTGGAGAGGGTCCTTTCCAGGGAGAAGAGCTATGCGGTTCCTATGATGTAAAGCTTCCCTCTAGGCACTAAGGTAGGGGGTCTGCTGACAAAGCCCAGAGATCTTCTGTTATATAATAAACATCACTTTACCAAGGGGAGGGTGGTTAGGCCTTATAGTCCTTTTTCCACTGTCCATATATAATGACATCCCCTTCATATTCTATGGAATTGTAACAATGCTAATTGTTCTAAGTTTATGCATTTCGCTGCTGGTAGTGGCTGGCTCGTATACTGCATTATAGAGCACGATAGTTAAAATAAACATTTTGAACTATAACAGTGACTCTGACCATTCTTACTGTGGACAACTACGAGTGAGCGAGCGAAAGGGCATGTCTTGCTACCGCGATTCCTGAGAGAGTCGGGAGTGTTGTGTTCTGGGTTGTCTAATCATTTGTAGCTTCGTGATTTTGGAGGAGAAACGAATGAGACACTATAGCTAGTCGGTTTTGGGATTTTGGGTACTAAGGTGGTAGGTTGGTACACCCCTATACACCGAGGTCCTGTTTTCCTGCGCATAGTTCTCTTTAGGTACAGAATACCCACAACAATATCTCTGTCGTCCCATGGATGAAGATAGAATGACATTTGTACGTAGTGCACAAAGAGGACTCGTACATGATGTTAGAGGCATTGTAATAATGTTGTACGAAGCTAGATCTGTAAACAAAGTAGTTTCAGAGAAACTAATCCAACATTGTAGTGTATGCAAATATGTGCAAAAGTTCACAGCAAAAAATGTTATTGTGAAAAAATAGGACAATGTAAGAAATGAGCTGGTTCGCTGCATGGGCTTAACCCAGGAACATAACACCCACTCCTCATACTAAGGGTCGATATATAAAAGCTATCTAAAAGCCAACAGGCCATAATAAAATATAACTAAAAAAGGTCTAAAACCACTTTTAAAATCATCTAAAAGCAAGCTTCCCTTTAAAATATTCTTTAAAAGCCTTATAAATCATTATACTATTTGAAATCCCAAGCACTCAGAAAGCCCTGGAGCCTACAGAAAGAAAGCAAAAGTGGTTTTGATTCAATTTGATTAAAAAACAGGCCAAATTGTTCCCATGCGGAAAAAGCCAATTATTTATCTGTACCGAGTGGTAGACACAACATCGCTGTTGCCCACAACCGCAGACGATGGTCCCAGAGGCGCACCTTGAAGCAGGTTTATGGAGCAAAGGTGTTTCCATCTGGTTCCCACAGCAGCCGCTGAGGGAGGGACTGCATCCTGTAAGCATATCGGTGAGCCAGTGCCCATTTCACTAGGAGCCAAAGCATCCCAGGGTGGATCGAAGAATGCATTAATCAGCAATGGAATACGCAGGAGACAACAATACCCATAGGCCTTCAAGGGGTCCATCAGTACTTCAATGTTCAGTGGCGCAACCGATTGTGATCCTAGGTATAGATCCAATATGCATTTGTGACTGCAAAGCAGGTAGTGGAACACAGGTTGTACTCAGTGAAGCCAAAAGGCCTGAAGGACATGAACCAGTGCTCATTTAGTTCTCGAAGCCAAGGTGTGCCAAAACAGTGTACCATGCGCTCACGGCACCGCAGCACAAGCAGTGATGTCTACATTCCGGGTTGAACTGGGACTTCCATTGCGGAGCAGAAAAATTTAAATCAGGATTCCCGCCATAAGTAGCAGGACAATCGGGAGCCCTCCAAAAACGCTCCCCAACACAGAGTGTATGAGCGATGGTATAACTCCAAAAAATCGTCTGAAAGATGCTAACCAGTCAAGAGTCCATACATTTAAAAAAGTGCACTATTCCCTTTGTATCAGACATATTAAAGATACGGTGAACCAGCTCCCCAAAATGCAGCGGGAAGTTAGTGTGGAGATCAAACGTCTCTCTGTCCAAAGTTAAGGCCACATCCTTTTGAAAAAGCATGGCTTTCAGCTTGCTCAGAGAATCAAAGCGTATGTTGGAAACATTTATCGAAGGCCATAGCGTTGCCTCACCAAATTGTGGGGGCAGGTGGAAACAGTACTTTTGTGCAACAAGTGACTATGGAATTAACCATCACCAGATAAGCGATGCCCGGTTCCATTCCACAGCAACCTTGATCATTCAGCATCAAATAGCTCCCATTCGAGAGCAGCTTGAAGACCGTATCGATCACAGCAGCTAGGGAACCCTTCAGATAACAAGACAAGTTCACAACTGAAGCAATGCATGCTCCGTGAAGAGTAATGTCTTTGCATATTAAGGACCCACTTAAAGCATCCTCACAGTCGGAACCACTAAGGAAAACTTCTGGATACCCATTCCTGCATCTAAACCTGAATGGTAATTCCCAGTACTCATGCACATTACCTTCTCCTAGCGCTTCGTATCTGCCTATTTGTTGGTATTGGAGACAATATTGGAATTGGAAAGTCGTGACCGGTAGGGTAATGTAACCATGGATTATCCAGTCTGTGGATGGTGTCTCAGCCAAGGTAAAAGGTAAGTGGTCTAACTTTTCAATGTGCAACATGGTATATTTCGCATCTCTACATGCTGCCATTACTTTCTGTCTTTCTGTTAGATCGTATGCAGAAAACTGACTCGTACTAATGATGTAACACCATGGCACTTAGCCAGAACATTGTGTTTGCAACATCCGGGTCAGTCCTACAATGCACCGTAATTGTGACTGTCAATGCTGTAAAATAGACATGTTTTGCTGTATAATGTCAATTGCAGAAGACACTATGTTGCCCAGTGAATAAATTGCGGATGATAATGTGGTCATACCGTTGTCAACCACAGCCAAAGCCTTTTCTGAATTAACCCTGTTGATCTCACGCAATCTCGCAGCACCTTGCTGTTAAGAAATTTTGCACAGCTCGTTGTATATTCCGTGCAAGAAGCAATTTTGATGTTACTTCTGGGGACCTAATAAAAAATCCCTGAGATCCATGTCATCAGAAGGAAGGGACAAGTGTTGTTTCACCTGAGAAAATGTTGAGGTTTTTAGCCAATCGAGGCACAACTTCCCAACACTATAAGATGTCACCACCCTAGAATGTTCTGATTGTACGTATCATTGATCAGGTCTTTAATCCTAAACCCTTCGGTGTTACCCAGGAATCTAGAGTGGCACCCATTTGTGTCCACAGGACAAACCAACCACCCCTTCCAATTGGGATCTGATGAATTAAAAGAACCATTAAGTATCATGGTATCCAGTGAATCCTCACTAAAGTGTGTTAAATGCTGCCAATTCTCAAAATGCAAGAATGCGGGAATACGAGATGTGTTCAAATCCTTCACTTTTGCTATTCCTAGACAGGAAGTCTGTTGCACTGTTTTATTCAGGAAAATGATTTGATGTGGTATGAGGCATGCTCTAAATAAGGCCTCAGTTCCCTGAACCTGCTAATCTTTTGTCCCCCAGATGGATTTTGTGTCTAGTGTCTTTCCAAAAGTCGAAACCCTGTGCAGACAGTTGGGAAATAAAGGAAGCAAAGTATATCAGCTTGGTGTTTGTTAGCATGTTTTTCTTTGCAGGTGTAGGTGTAAGCCTATAATAATAGAAGGCTGGGTCTGATATGTAAAAAACAGAAAAATAAGCAAACTTTTGTGCAAATGTTTTTGAACTACCTTTTGGTGGAGTATAATTATAAACAGCACATGGGATACTAGCTTTGTATGAGAAATGGTGACCATAATGTTGATAACAAAACATGTATCCAAAATTAGATGTACCATCATACAATTCATCATTAGAAAATGCAGCTGATTGCTCTAGATCTGCAAGCAAATTATGCACAGTTTCAATGTCCTAATCATTAGAGAAAGTACTAGAGATGATATCATTTAAAGAAATTTTAAACAGATATGGAATTTGCGAAGTTCAGTCAGACCATATACATCATACTATACCCTGTCTCATACTATTCCTTCCGGAACTGGAACTGCTGTAATGCTCACCAGGAACAGGTCCCTTAGTTCACGGTGCAATTATGCATGTGGTTTCAGAACAAGTTCACAATTTGTACTGCAGAGTGTTCCGGGAGATAGTGTCAATTCAGAAGTAGGAAAAAGACAGTTACCAAACCAATCCAGAGGACCAGGAAAAGTAATCCAATTGTAATCCAGAGATCCATGCAACAAGAAAGTATGTCTTTTTCAGCCAAAGATTGAGAGTATACACTCGTAGCTTGAAAGGGAGAGGCTGTGGTGTCAGTTCAGGTTCACTTGAATCCGATGAAAAGTTGTCATAATGCACGAAGTAGCCAGACGCCATCCAGTCTATTTGTAGCAACTCAGCAGGTTTTGTAGAACTAGGAGATGACTCTATCTGTGGCATATGCATATAGACTTCGTCAATTTTTCGAATTGAGATTGCTGTACTTATTGACTGTACAGTCATAGTTGTTTCAACAGGAAGAAGTATCACTTCATTGTTGTTTACAGCTTCTCTTTGCAGAGGGCAATCTTCTGTGGTAAATAAAGCTTCCATCTGAACTTTCTGAATGGTAGTGAGAGGAGTGCAGCGGCTACCCAGGAGCCCACACGTCCTACTGTTGAGAATCGGCCACATATTGTGGTTTGATTAGATCAATAGAGACAAACCTTATGTCTCTGCGACCAGCAAGGGGCGGAAGAAGTATAGTTCTAGTACCTTCGACAGCCAGGATAGGTACAGGCCCAAATTCTTTCTTGTCCACAATTTTCTCTCTGACCAGGTCCCCAATCTTCGGGATCCAGGCAGGTCTTGCCAGTACGACCTTCACTTCTCAAGTTGTGGTGCGTTTTACTAGGATGTTGCTTTGTGCGCCCCGGAATTCATTGAGTTCCTGTAAAACAGTAAAACATTCATTGATGTCAAATGGGGTTTCCGCCGCCACTGCGCTGACATTATCGAGATCTGGGACTCACATTCTCACACAGAACAGGAGTTCGTAAGGAGTACGGCCCCCCAGGGATTTTCTTGGCATATTATTGAGTGCCCTCTCGACCCCTTATAGGTGATTGACCCAACTACCACCCGAGCCTAATACCCTTGCTGATAAGGACTGTAGTGTGCCAATTGCATATGTCTCAATGAAGACTCACAAGTCCTTTATAACACTTCGAGCGTCAGCGAACGCTGTGGCCAAACCCACAGGAATCTGAAGCATGAATCCACTGCCACCAAGATGTACTTGTAAGCCCCATATGAGTGTAAGGGGCCGCAGTGATCCAAATAAACAACTACTAGAGGCTTGTCTGAGATCAATAGAGGTGTCTGAGGTGGACGTGTTACGGTTGAGCCCTTCATCTGCTGGCAGATGTCACATTTGAGGACAAAGTCCTTGGTCTGTTTTGTAAGACCAGTCCACCAATAGAGATGCTTCAGTAATGAAACTGTAGCAGTGACCCCTGCGTGTGCTGAGCCCAGACCCTCATGTGCAGCTAGTATTAATCCCAATCTGCAATCAGTGTTTGGTATTACTCTATCCCCTACTCCTGGAATCTGAGCATACGGAATATTCTGTGCATCTCATTTGTAGGAGTACTTGAGTGGAAAGCCTTTCGGCAGATGGGTGTCATTGCGGGCAACATTGACGGCCACCATGATGTCTCTGTCTAATCTTGTCCTAGAACGAGTGATTGCAGCAACGACAGCAGTGCGGACTGTTGCTTTTGTGGCCTCATCGCCATGGAATTCCCTTCAACGTGAACGCCAACACGCTGATGACTCAATGTATGGATAACATGAGCCTGTGACATGCATTCTTTCAGCTTCGCCACCTGTTCCCAAAGCATCTTGTGCTTAATTGTGCCGATTCTGACCCCAGTAGTGAAGATATTCATTATAGGACTGGACACAGTAGTATGAATCACATACTATAAGTGTGGGGAATTCAGGATCCGTACTTTGTAGTGGCATTGAGTTCTGCCAGCTGTGCTGTACAATCCCCTAGGGACTGCGTGTGTGTTTTTTCAGGACAGAACTTTCCGTCATGCACGCACCTCTTTACAATTGCGCATGCCGCGGAATATAGGCTGAGCAGATCCATTGGTATAAATGATGTATTCATATTGATCTAGAGGCATAATTTCATTTGGCAGAGGATATTCCTGTTCATACTGCAGGAATACTTGTGTTTGTAATGTAGAATTGAATATGTAGTCTACATCTGTTGCAGTGAGAGAGTTAGCCCATTGAATCCATCTTGGATGTAATGCATTGGAACTCTCGCTTTTGTTACGGCCTCTAAGGTCGGTACTGGTGTAATGACAATGATTCGCTTACCCTGAGCTACTGCTCCCTCTCTCACTACAGCAGTCTGTACGGCTGTGAGAACTTTTTCAGTGGGTGCATAATGCATTTCAGCGTTTGTGTATAAATGTGATTTATATGCAATCGGTACCATATCACCTTAATTTAAAGTGATATAGGTGTACCCAGTGGGTCCAGCGACTACGCAGATCACCAGAATAGTTGAGTTTACACATGTATGGAAATATTAGGAAGCTGGTGTTACAGAGGAGCTTTTCAGTCAGCTCCGGCACCCAAAAAAAAAAGCCAGAAGAGCACATCTGAAAAGTTCAACATCCAGACCTGGATATCCACAGTCTACCTGAAGGTCCACTCAACCAAGACAGAATTCCTGTTATTTGCCAAGAGCAACAAACAAGAACAGTACAAACCTGGCTCAATGACATGAACCTTGACTGCTTTGAATCCAGTCTTTCACTAAATGCCAAGTCATTTGGATTCACCCTAGATATCAACCTCACCCTTTATGAGGACATTGCCAAAAAAACTAAAACAGCCTGGTACCAGCTATTTCTTCTGAAGAAAGTGAAACTGATTCTTCCAGAAAGCAACATCAGGAACTGTTGTTCAAATCATTTTACCTTTGTACTGTCGCATCTGGATAGTGGTAATGCCCTGCTACATGGCATCCCAGACCCCACACTGGCATCTCTTAAGGGCATCCTATGTGCCACAGCATGTCTCACCCAAGACCTGAAGAAATATGATCATCTCACCCCCATACTGGTGGAACTCCATTGGCTCTCCTGGCCAGCCCGTCTTATCTTGAAAACCAGCTGCATCATTTACAAAGGTATTACGAACAGCACTCCTACTTATCTAGCAGACTACCTTACCATCTCTGGTGGTTCTTGGTATACGCACAGCCAGAAAACTATAAGACTGAAGACTAAAAAATTTAAATAAGAAAAAACAAACAGCGTGCCTTTTCCACCTAAGCACTCTGGATCTGGAACAACATCCCTGAATCCATCAGAAATGCTCTAAGCTGCTACAATTTAGGTTAGGGGTAAGGACACGCCTCTTTAAAGACCACTACATCACAACACATTATCCATCCACAAACCAGCTACCTCTCCAATCACTCATTTACTTTATGCTGTACAACTCTCCGCTGGCTTTTGGCTAGGTTCACCTAACAAAAATACCACATACATACATACATACACTCATATAATATAAGAGCCTCTTTCCATGCGCCTTACTTCACCAGGGCCTGAAGTAAAGCAAGGGTGGAGGTGAGCCTAGCGTCAGTTTAATGGCACAGAAGATGAACAGAGAGGGCAGCCACAGAATACTCCCTGAGTGTTCCTATATCTGTAGTAATATCCCTTAAAGGGAGTATTCTGATTGTTGTATGTCAGAATGTCGTTGTCATGAATATTGCCTGACATAACTACTGTGTCATAAACACAACGAGCAAAAGCAGCAACCCATTATGAGTAGATTTTCTATGATTAACTCCTATGGGGATATTTTTTAAAACAAAATTTAGGACTCAATGCAATATTCTAAATGATATTTTGGTGTCATACCATTCTGTCAAAAGCTGGTCTTCTAGGATACGCTTAAAGGGTTTTCTTGGTTCATAGAAATAGCCATCTACCTCCACAAGCAGTATCGGATGCCAGATTGTCTAGCAATGCTTCAGAAATAAATCCAGCAGGAAGAAAACAAAGTGGAGTCTGGAAAAAACTTCCCAGTCAATCAGGCCAAGCACAGCGGGAAAAGCAGGAGAACAGCAGGAACTGGAGAAGATGGAGACTCCATGGAGTCCAGTGAGCGATACAGCAGGCATTGCGATGCAACGCAACTCAAAATGGAGCAAAATCAGAAAATGGTTCGGCCATCTTGGATTGGGAAATTAAATTAAACAATAAATAATTGAATTTACATGTAATGATGCACTGCTGAGAAGTGTCTGGCTTTCAGTGTCACAAAAACATAATAGCCTGTGAATACATTAAAATGAGTAAGCATAATCATACTAAGGCCAAACTGTAGTAATATACCTCTTCTGCCCAGTGGAGGCTTCTCCGCTAAGGCGGAGGAGCGTTGCCCCACTGCTTTTCAGCAGTGAAATAAAGAGAAAATAAAATGATAATAACTCACGTTAACGTTTTCATCTAAGGTGGCAACCCTCTGTTTGTACGGTTGTTTACACACCATTGCAAAGTGTCCTTTGTGCCCACACTTCTTGCAATTTTTATCAATGGCTACACACCTGCGGTAATCAGCATTGTGAAAGGGACTACCACACCTGTAACAAGATTTTGTTGATTGTCTATTTTTTTGGACAGCTCGACCAGATTTAAATACAGTTGCAACATCAAGATCTTCTTTTACTATGGTAGATACAATATCAGGATTACTACAATCCTTTTTACCTAACTCACGCATTGCAATGTTGAGATTGTTCTACAACTTTAGCAATTTCAATAGAGTCTCTTAGCGAAGGATTCTTCGTAGCCCACAGTCGCTCTCGAGTTTTTTTTACATTTGCAATGAACGATCAATTGATCACGGACCAATTCGTCTGTCATGGCCCCAAATTTGCATTTTAAGGAAAGTTCCCTAAGTTTGGACACAAAGGGGTCGATTCCGATTCGGGCCGGAAAAAGCACCGACCGACTCGGATCCGGAAATTATACCGACCGACACGCCAAGTACGATGCAATGCGTGCAAAATCCGACCGACACGTATCAACCCAAGTCGAACGACCGAGCCGCACGGAAAACAGCAATCCGGTCGGAAAAACAGGCGAATCCAACCGACCGACACGCACCCGGAACAAATCCGACCGAAAGCGTACACGCGAACTCCAAACCGCAAAGTACGATGCAAGGCGCGAAACCACGGAGCGAGTCGGACGGAGGCCAAGCCGTACGACCGACACGCACACAAAACCGAGCCGAAGCAACACAAAACACCGCGACCGACGCGTCGCAGCATAGAAAACTGCACAAACACAGCGTGAATGAAACGGAGAAGACCGTACGAGACAAATGCAGGGTCCGACTCGGTCACAAGAACGTTTCCAACATACACAGACAGTACCAAGGAAAAATCACACAAAAAAGGCCAAACAAGCAATTACTAAGCCAATAAATACTGGGGGGGGTGGGGACAGAGAACAAAGACACACCCACAACTGCACCCATATAAAGGACACAAATCACAACCATGATCCTTTGCAAATGCCATTCCACTGCCAGCACCCAAGATAAAGCAACCACACACCCACAGCTCATCCCTCACACAAGCCACACACCATCAGCACACCAACAAATACCTACCTCACATACACCCAGCAAAACACACACTCACACACCCTCACCTGCACACCAACACACACATCACTCACCATCACCACCCATCACCATGCCCCCAAGAAGAATCACAAGTTCCTAGATTGTGAATTGGAAGTCATGGTAGACGAGATCCTCAGGGTAGAGCAACAGCTGTTTGGCACACTGGTCCAACAGACCCCCATCTCCCAGAAAACCAAGATGTGGGAGAGGATCATCAACAGGGTGAACGCACTATCACCATGTCGGCGCACAAAGAGCGACATCCAGAACAGGTGGTATGACGTGCGCAGGAGGGTACGGGACCTGCTCAAGAAAGACTACCTCCTCAGCCAGCACACCGGCAGTGGCCCTCCTGCCAAGCCAATATACCTCAGGCCCTGGGAGGAGAAGGTGCGGGCCATCCTTCCGCCAGTGAGCGTATATGGACTAGAGAACATCCCAGAGCCTGGTGAGTACACAACAAATGTACACAATATACTGCCACAAAACACACACACATCACTGTCAAGGGGAGAGTCAAACCATGCACTCATAGCAATTACACAGCAACCAGAACAGAATCATCCCAAAATGTGTATGTCAGTCAGATAAACACAACACATGCCATCAAAAAAGTCACATCCAACTGTGCCATCACATGTACAAACACAACTACAACTACAGCTAGGCAGTGGCACAAATAGAACTAACAAACACATCCAGACATGTAGCCACCACAACAACACCAACACACAGTGAAGACCACTCAAAGGAAGGAATTCTGTGTATGCTGGCCAAGTCAGTGTAGCCAATAGCATCATGGGAGTCGCAGTCACACATATTGCCCCCCACAACTGTCCCATCAACACCACCATGAACCATGCGCACATCACAGGGAGTGGAGAAGGACTCACAAGATGGCTGACACTGGCAACTGCTGTGGGAGCACAAGGCCCTGCTGGCAACTGTGCACCAACAAACAGCAGGACACCACTGACTGACATCCTGAGAGACAACTTCCACTCCCTGCAATACAAGCACGTTCCATGGTGGGATATCTGGCTGGCTGGGTGGGAAGGAGGACTTGCAGCACTGACCATAGTCACAAGCACCTCCCCTCACACACCCCCAACACAAACTCCACAGAACCCACCTGGTAGAATGCAATGCCCCCATCCTAACACAAGAACCCACAAAGAACCACCACCCTGGGTTATGTTGTGTGAAGCACAGGGACACTCTTGGGACTCTTAGCCAAACAACTGCCAGGACAACACTCCCAGCCATCCTGTCAGCACAGCCAGCCCACCCCACAGGGAAGCAGAGTCAAAAGGAAGGAAGCATGGGCATGCTGGGAAGGGGGTGGAGGCAATAGCATGATGGGAGTCGTAGTCACAGCTCTACATCCCCCACCACATGGCCCAGCAAGCTCACACTCATGCATGCACATCCCACAGAGAGTGGAAAGGCCCATCAAAGATGTCTGACACTGTTGCTGTGTCGTGGGGAGCACAAGGGCATGCTGGGAACTGCACACCAACCAACAGCAGGACACCACTGTCAGCCATCTTGCCATTGCACACACACCCACACATACTGAACTCCCCACAAAAGCAAGTAAGTTTGGGAATGCTGGCAAGTGGGGTGGAGGCAATAGCATGATGGGAGTGGCAGTCACTGATATTGGTCACCCCACAACTGTCCCATCAACACCACCCTGAACCATGCTCACATCACAGGGAGTGGAGAAGGACTCACAAGATGGCTGACACTGGCTACTGCTGTGGGGAGCACAAGGCCCTGCTGGCAACTGTGCACCAACAAACAGCAGGACACCACTGACTGACATCCTGAGAGACAACTTCCACTCCCTGCAATGCAAGCACAGTCCATGGTGGGATAACTGACTGGCTGGGTGGGTGGGAAGGAGGGCCGGCTGTCAACCAAACACAACCAATGCAGACCATGTTCACACCCCAAAAAATACATAGAAATGCCCAAATAATGCAGGACAATGTGCCACACCAATATCAACCCCTGACTGTGACGACTTAGGACAATGCAATGTACAGGCCCGCACCCAGAGGCACAGTCACAACTGTCATGTGTGTCAACCATTGATGCCTGCAGAAACATAACATACATTGTGTGTGTCTCCCAAAAACAGGTAATGATGGGGACACAGCAGCAGACGCTGAGGAGTCCCAGTCCCAGGCTCAAGAGGATGCGGAGCTCACTGGCGTCGTGCAGCCTCTGCCCCTCCTCGGACGAAGAAGACCAACCTGGCACATCCGGTGCAAGTCTACATGCAGCACCAGCAGGACCACCAGCTGCAGCACCAGCAGGACCACCAGCTGCACCCCTGCACCCACCCCCTCCAACGACTGTCACCACAAATACCATCCCTGCCGACATGGACAGAACAAGGAGCAACACCAGCACAGGGACCCTGGACCAACCTGGGGCCATGGACACCACCACCACCACCAACCCCCAAGGTGGACCAGGGTCATCTGTGCGTGCCACTGCACGCACTGCACATGTCAGCAGGGGGTGGTGGGAGGGTGGGAGACAGAGGTCGCTGCTTGCAGAGGTTGCTGGTGTGCATGATGACCCACAACTGGTACGCATAGCTGATGCGTACCAGTCCAGCACTGGAGACCTCAGCCAGGTAGTGGGGCTCCTCAGAGACATGAAACAGCAGCAGGCTGCCCATCATGCCCGCTTGGACTCTCACATGTCCCACGTGGAGTCACACATGTCCCGCGTGGACTCACACATGTCCCGCGTGGAGTCCAAGTGGGATGCACTGCATGAGATGACGGTGGTGCACAGGGACATTTTACAATGCCTCCGCCAGATGAACAGCAACCAGTCCACACCTCCCTGTGTGCCAACAACATCTGGTGCTGAACAAACTGCAACTGCCACAGGGAGGGAGGATGACTCTGGCGGAGAGTCCCCTGCACCGCAGCAGCCTGTACTTGAGGGCCCCCCAAGAAGAGGGTCGTCCGAAGAGGGGCAAGTGAGAGGCCGATGGCCAAGCGCAACTCCCAGGAAGCCTGAACCTGTTCTGGATGTTCACCTTTGTGCACAGACTGTTCACCCTGTTGACGGCAACACTACTCCCACACATTGCATGGGGAGTACAAGTTGGACCATTGTGTCAGACAACTGTGGCCCCGATACTGGGGATTCTGTCTACCAGGACTTTCAATTCACCTAGGAACTTCTGATTGCAAGATTTATGTCCAGCACTACCCATCCTATGCACTATTCACACAAATGTATCACAATAAACACACTAATACACCATACTTGCCTCTGTTGTGATTCCAACGTGGGTGCTGTTATGGGGATGATGAACTGCAAAATTACACTGTGTATGCGAACTGCAACAGCAAGTACAACACAGGCATGTGAGTAAAGGCAACGTGACACATATGAGGGAGACACATCACCAGGGCTACACAACACATACACACCTAGGCCATCTGACTCATTGCCTACACTGATGTTGCCAGGGAAGACGGTGCAATGCACAGACACCACACCCATTCCCAGTTGTTGTCAAGTAGCCCACAGGTGCAGTAAGCAAATGGCAGTCAAATGTGTGACCACAGACAACGCACATCACAAAGTGAAGCACAGGTTTATTACACAGTTGCAACATGTCGTAACCACTACAGATGCAAGGTAATCCCACCTGGCAGCGGGCACACAGTCAACAACTGTAGACGGAAGGAAGTCCATGGGTGTGGCGCACATCACCTGTAGGGACACAACAGCTACCAGCCTGGAAGTGCAATCACGTCGTCGGTGGACACAGTTGACCAAACGAATCTGAAAGTACCCTGTGAAGGACAGAAATGACACACAGTCAAAAGCAATGGAGTACAGGACAGAACAGCAAAACTCATGCACAATACATGTTACAAGATACCCACCCAGAACCAAGTTAGCATGTCAACACTGTTGGGGAGTACAGCCCACCTGTAAGCACACATCGCAACACACATCCAGTCAAGTAGCCCATGGACACACTCCAACAGCACCAGAGCACCACCTACACATATCATGCCAACTCACATCATTGACATGACACCTCAGGATACTCACATTCAGCTAAAGAAGTTGGTGATGAGCTGTGTGCGGACATCACCCTCATCATCATCATCATCATCGTCACTGGCATCGTGGTCCAGGCCAGGATCCTCCACAGGTGGCGGATGTTGGTCATTGTCATCCTGGATGAGAGGCAACTCCTTCCGCACTGCCAGGTTGTGGAGCATGCAGCAGACGATGATAATCTTGCACACTTTCGCAGGGGCATATGGGAGGGACCCTCCGGTCTTGTCCAGGCAGCGGAAGCGGCTCTTCAGGAGACCAAATGTCCGCTCAATCACTCTCCTGGTCCGACCATGTGCCTCATTGTAGCGCATCTGGGCTGGTGTCACAGGGTTCCTGAGGGGTGTCAGCAACCACGGCATGTTGGGGTATCCCGAGTCACCTACGGACAGACAAGTGCACATTAGCTGACTTGGAAAAGTAGGCGGAATACTACAGATCAGATCACACACAATGGCACAAAGTCAGTACACACCGACAAGCCAGGCACGCTGGTTCTGCATCTGTGCCATCATCCTGGGGATGCGACTACTCCTCATCACAAAGGCATCGTGTGCTGAACCAGGGAAACGGGCACACACATGTGTGATGGTCATGTCTGCAAGACACACCACCAGTGCATTGACCGAGTGGTAGTGCTTGCGGTTCCTGTAGGCCTGCTCCTGGGCCTGTGGTGGTACCAAAGCCACATGTGTCCCATCAATGGAGCCAATGACATGCGGCATCCTCCCCAGGGCATAAAAGTCACTCTTCACGTCAGTGAGTCGTCTGCAGTCTAGGAAATAGATGTACCGGTTCAGGAATAGCAACATTGCCGCCAAAACATCGCGGAGCACACGGCTCAACATGGTCTGTGACATCCCACCAGCAGTCGCCACAGTATGTTGGAAGGTACCGGTGGCAAAGAAGTGTAGGGCTGCCATCACCTTCACCTTGGGGGTCAGCGCTGTAGGATACGGCCGGCCAGGCTGCAAATGTGGGGACAACTGCACTGCCAAATCCTCAATCAGCTGCCTGGTGAAGCGGTACCGTCGGATGCTGTCCCGTTCCACCATCGTTGCCAGGTCTGGGAATGGTCGATGGACAGCAGGAGCCCTGCAGTGCAGAGGAGAAGTAAGCAAGATTGTCAGTCACCCCACATATGCGGCATTGAACACACTCAATATCCCAACATACATCATTATGAGGCACAACTACATGAAGTGTGCAGTTCCGTAAGGACATGTATGGTACATACATGGCCAACATCTGTCAACACGGTCCAACAGGTGGCATCAATTAGTCCCAGGTTGGCCCATTGGATATCATGAGGCCGTGTCACAGTTCCTATCTCCTGCTGCCGTGTCACAATCACCCCCACAGTGACATGTGAGGACAGATGTGCCCCAGGCACCACAGCTCAACGACAGGTACATTCCCAGGGACCCTGTATTGCCACATGGACACTGGCATTACATGGAGTATCATGTATACACCACAGCAAAACAACCATGACCCCCACAGGTAGTGGTCCCACTTGCCACGGCAGGACAGACATGGACGTCTGTGACACACACACGCACAACATCAAAGTCCATGCACACACAACGTGGATGTGGAGACTGTCTCCCATTGTGCACATGAAATCAGAGACATTGTAAACACTACATGCACAAAGACTGTGGAGGACCATCACTATTGTGCCACTGGGACACCCTGGCTCAAACATACCGTCCCACATGGGACTCACGGGGTATGTGACATGACATACACATACACCACCGTGAAATGTGACCATGGCACATGCACAGACATGAACAGTTGCACATCACAGTGGTCATGTACACGTAACACCCAGGATCCTGTCCCCATGAACACGTGCACAGCCTGGGGGTGGCTGCCCACAGGTGACACCCACAGGACAACATGTACACCAACATACACACAATAGGAAATGCAGCCTTACATGCCTTATGATAAAGTTTGGACAGGCTGTCATGATGTAGGTGTGCCCCTCACTCCCTGGGAGCTATCTGTGGCTGGCATATGTCCATCTGAGACAGGCATGCTGACATATGGCAGTCACATGTACAGTGATGCGTTGAACAGCAATGGACCGATCCGGTGCTCCCGGCCGGCCCATTGCATTCAATGTGCGGGTACGCGTTGTGCCCCTGTACGCGTTGTACCCCTGTACGCGTTGAACTGCAATGGACCGATCGGTGCCCCCGGCCGGCCCATTGCATTCAATGTGTGCGGGTACGCGTTGTACCCTGTACGCGTTGAACTGCAATGGACCGATCGGTGCCCCCGGCCGGCCCATTGCATTCAATGTGTGCGGAGTACGCGTTGTACCCCTGTACGCGTTGTACCGCAATGGACCGATCGGTGCGCACCCATTGACAATGGCCTTGCCTGGCAACGGACGCGTTTTCGAATTTCGAGCGAGGTCGGTTGCTGGAAAATCAGTTGGTCACCCACAACAATGTTGCAAAATCATGTATGTCATGAAGTTGAAGATTTGAAGGATGCTGTGGGCGTGTTTTGGTGCTGCTATTCCATGGATTGGCCAGATTCAGAAGATGCAAACGACTTGGACCTATCACTTTGGACACAAGGGACAGTATCTGCCTCTCCAGCACATATATATTGCTGGCTGTTCCCCTGAGAGCTCACTTGCCTGCACTACATGCTCCAGGATGACATCTGCCACTGCACTGCTGCTGTCTCTGCCCCTCTGGACCCTGCAATGGCACGTACTGTGGAGAGAGCCCCAGCCTTCAGCCTTGAGGAGAACCAGGCCCTGCTGGACAGCCTACTTCCACAGTACAGCAAGCTGTATGGGACACCAGGGGAGCAGGTGAGTGTTCTGTGCACTGCCTTTCTGAATGTGCATATTGTCTGACTAGCAAGGCTGAAAGTCTGCACGCCACTGGCTAGCAGGCTCACTGAGTAGTTGTCACCCCCATAGTGTGTAGTGACATGCACTGGACAGGTATGGTGCAGTGACAGTGCATTTGAACAAGGTTTTACTTCCCATGCAATGATACCATGTAGTGACGTCTGGCAAACTGCCCATGGGCAGCTTTGCACTGCCTGTGTACATCATGTGCCCCTGTGATTGAGACATGTATATACAACTGTGTCATGCACGGATATGTTGCATGTGTAGTAATGGCCTTTTCACTTTGTCATCCTGACAGGTTAATGCCCATCGGAAGCAGGAGATCTGGAAGGACATCGTCCGGGCTGTCCGGTCCGTGGGGGTCTACAAGCGCCGGATCCGCAACTGCCAGAAGAGGTGGCAGGACCTTCGGGGCTGGACCCGGAGGATTGCACGGGTCCAGCTGAAGCTGTCGCCTCCTCGCAGGAGGGGCGGAACACGGACCCTGACCCCCACATGCTCCAGATCCTGGCGGTGGTGTTTCCAGACCTGGATGGGCAGCTGAAGGCCAGACAGCAGCAAGGAGGGGGTGAGTCAAAGACTGCACTGTGAACTCTGTATTACATGCTGTGTGCCCTCCTCTGGCCTGGTTCAACTGCCACTGTGCAGCAGTCATGTTGTCCAGGAGCCATGTCCCTCTATTGTGCACTGCCCACTGCTCATCTGATACCCAGGTGTGGCCCTTACATTCAGGGAATTGTGTCACTTGGGACTGTGTCCTTGCAGTTTGCTTCACTAAAGGTGGGGGACAGCATCTGTTTCCCTAACTCTGTTGTGGGCATCATGGGTGGGTCCATTGTTCACACTACGCCTGTGTTCGGACATGTAATCTGCGTGTTGCTTTGATATGCGGTCCACTTGCTGTGCTGAGCCACCACATGTGCCTGGGGTATGTGGCACACGCCCATGCAGCGGGTGGGAACAATGTTTGGGCCCCAGGAGTGTGCAGATTACATGTGTCACACATACATAGCCAGCTATCCACTGTCCAGGGCTCATCCCTCATTCATGTGGAGCAGGACAGTCATGCCTACTCCAGGCCATGCAATGCACTCTGTACTCCCACTCCCGTGTATCAGCTGACACATTGTGCGCAGTGATTTGACCCCTCAGGTGTCTGCCTCTGTGTCAGTGTGCTGTGGATTAGTTGCCAGGACTGCTGGGGTGTTTCTTGGTAGGGGCTCAGCATGCCCCTGGAGATGTGACCATAGGAGACGATACTTGTGTGTCACATAGGTGTTTGATCAGCTGCCCGTGCAGACTGGGGTATGCGAATGTGAAGTTCAGGCAGCTGTTCCCCATTCACAGCAGATTGTGAGGGCTCAGGTTCAGAGGGTAGTGTCACAGGTCTCCCATATGTCCAATAGGTATGACCTGGACAGATGAGAGTTAAGATGATGTGTTGTGTGGGGGATGTACATGTGCACTTGTGCAGCTCCAGGACTTGCATTCCCCATGACCTACTATTGTGACACAGTGCATAGTGGAGAAGTGTGGCTCAATGGTTAGAGCGGCAGACCCTGATGCAGAGATCTGGCCCGGGACCAGGGTTCAATTCACGCCTCGGCGGGTCTTGGGCTCAATTTCCTCGGACCTGATAATTCTCGCCTCGGTGCCTATTCTAATCGTGGGTCCCACTCTGCAACTCTGGGAAATAGCTTGCTTAATCTCCACAACGGCCCCAACAGCGCTGGGATGCCTGGCTTCACCCTGGGGGTGCCCAGGAGTGGACATTTCACAGGGAAAAGCCAGGAAGGGTTCCACAGCGGTATGCGTACAGCGCCATGACACCTCTTTGGGGGTATAAGTGCGCTTTACAAGTACAAATTTCAATTTCATTTCATTTCATTTCATAGTGTTGTTGTCTGGCTGCCAAGTCATACATCACTGAGACAGTGATGTATGACTTAGCAGTCATGCCTCTGCCATGGCATGTGTCTACTTATTGGTGATCCTGCAGGGGAGTGACATGTGCTACATGCACACCATTGTGGCGATGGCTATCAGGACATGGGTGCATCATGGTGTCTGTCGCTGGTATGCATCACATGCATTTCCTATTTGACTCTGGGCATCCCTTTCATCCGGAAACCTGTACTGACTCAGTGGCAAGAGCTGTGATGTGTGCATGTCCACATGCCACACCGTGTCCTCTGCACTGTCCAACTACTGTGTACTTGGTGCATGTGTCCACACTGGGGTGTTGCAATCCAACAGACACCAGACAGATGGGTGCAAGGCCATGTGGGATGTGAGTGCCATGCTTGGCATCAGACTGACAATTGTCTTCTCCTGTTCAGTTAGGGCACTTTTAGCAATGTACAACTAATGATGCCAGGGCTTGCTCTGTAATGTGCTGTGCTCACAGTGGTGTGTGCGTTTGGTGCAGGTGACTGATGTCTGTCTGTTTCCCCATTGTTTGCAGATACATCCACGGCCACGGAAGGGGACAGCTCCACGGACCAGGAGGAGCCAGAGAGCCAGACTGGGTCAGCAGCCGAGGAGTGGTCGGAGGGACCCAGTGGCACGGAGGGCGGGGGGAGCCACACCGAGGAGTCCTCAGCACCATCCACCTCAGCTGAGGACCAGAGCAACTCGGAGGATGACTCCCTTATGGAGGCGGGTGTCAGCAGCCACCACACCCCAGCTAGTGTTGCTGTCCCCGCCACCACCAGCACCACCACCGCCCTCCCATCGGCTCCCATTCCCCAGGTCCGTGGAGGCTTCCATGTTCGGGAGCGTGTCTCCTTTGGGCCAGGCACCGCACCCCTGCCCCTGTGTCCCCTGCTGCCCTGAGTGAGGAGTCTGTGTACCTCCTTCGCCAGCTCCATGTAGAGCAGACAGCCATGCTGAGTGTCCTCCATGCGCACACCGCTCTGTTGACTCAGCTGGTGTCGTTCATGGAGGGCATCTCATCGGGCATGTCTGACCTACAGAGGGGCAATAGGTCCATGGACTCCTCCCTGACGGCAGCAGTGTCCCTCCTCAGACAGTCCCTCACCCCTCCTGCCTCTGCTCCATCCACACTCCCCAGCACCTTACCCGTCCCAAGCACACACACACGGCACAGGCACACACCAGCACACACACGTCCAGCACACAGACACACACGCCACAAACAAAACGCACACGCACGCACAGTCAGGGGACTGAAACCAGACTCACAGGGGATGGGGCCCTGGTACACACACACGCATCCACGGGCACTGCGCAGTCCTCAGTTGCCTCTCCCTCCAAAACACCCTCCCTTGCCTCACCTGCAACCCCAAAGACCCAGCGCCTCTTCCTCAGTGACCTCGGCCTCTTCCCCTCTGATCCAGCTGCTCCAGCATCCAGGGGGAAGAGGAAGCCCCCCCACACGGAGCAGAGTGCCCCTCGCCCCCGGACACCCTCCCCAGGCGCAGACAGACTGAGGCCCCCACCCGCAAGTCCCCCCGGAGTGGTAAGAGCAAGACCCCGCCGCCGCCCTGCAGCTCAAGCACCAGGTCTCCTTCCTCCATCCCTCAGGCCCCCACTCCACAGGTGCCCCCACCACACCCTGCCCCAGGTTCCCCCACCCACAGATATACCATCCCCAAGAGGATCCGGCCTTCTCCCCATGGCACTTGCTCTCCCGGCACCACACCCCCGCTGCGCTTGTCTGTGCCACTGATGTGGTGAGGGTGTCCTCCCCCTCTGTCCAGCCCACCTTGCCTGTTCCCCATTCTCCTCCCCTGGTGGTAGGCACTGCAGTGGAGTCCACTACCACCCTGTCTGACTTGGGCACTGCAGTGGCGGACCTGTCCACTCCATCTGCAGGGTCCACTGCAGTCGTGCCGGCACCCACAACATCTGAGTCATGCCCCCCAGTTGTGCCGGCACACACCATGTCAGACACCTCCACTGCAGTTGTCAGTGGCTCTCCAGCACCCACCACCCCTTCCCTGCTTCCTCCTGGTGATCCCTGATCCTGTCCCTGCGGTGCCTGGCCTACCCCCCCGGTTGCCCCTCCTAGTGGATTGGCCCTGGTTTTGTGCAGGCATGTGTAGGGTGGCATCTGCCACTGTCACCCACTTGTGACTTTGTTGATGGACTGGCCATTGGCCTTTGTTTATTTTCTACCGGACTTCTACTTTTAATGCCACATATGCTGAATAAAGCAACTTTCTGTTCTCTAGTGCTTTTGCTTCTGATGTACATGATGTTGATGATGCTAACCATGCCCTTGCTGCAGTGATGGTGATATTTGGTCTCATGATAATGAAGTGTTACTGTGCAGGAACCCATGTGG
Source organism: Calotriton arnoldi (assembly GCA_963921515.1). NCBI lineage: Eukaryota > Metazoa > Chordata > Amphibia > Caudata > Salamandridae > Calotriton > Calotriton arnoldi. The sequence continues at coordinate 56,791 of CAWUFW010017389.1, forward strand.
TCCAGGGGAATGTGTCCTATCCTGTGGTGTATCCATGTCATCCATAGCAGCATCTGAGGGTGTCATGTGTTCAGTATTTGGCAATGGGATTTCCTACTTAGATTGGCTATTTCACATCTGTGGCTTCCACCCCTGCACATCTGTTGTGCCTGCCATTGTTCAATTCGTCTACTTCCCTGACCATGTGGCCATCTCCAGTGGACATGCAGGTTTGGGCATCAATGGGGAAGGACTCATCTGTGTTGTCAGTGCAACATTGCTATACAAGTGTGTTGGATCTGTGCTGATGATTCCGTTGGCACTTCCATGACCAGGCTGATGTTACGGGAGCCCTCATTTGGTGCTAATTGTTGATTGTGTGACCAAGTGCTCAGCTGACATGATGGGGCCCTACTGAGGCAACATATGGCACAGCTTTCCTCACACAGGAGTGGAGTCCCCTCATGGCAGTGTGTAATCCTGTGACATTGCCTGCGCCCATGGTGTGTGTTGTATGTGCATGTCTGTGTGTTCACTTCCGTTTAGCTGTGCATGCTGTGATCCCTAGTGTTGTACCTGTTTGTGATGCTAGCTGAGTTGACCTATGTTCCCCCAAAGTCTTCTCCCTGGGTTCTCTGTGATGTGGGTGCATGGCACATTACTGGTCATCAGGGTGTCACCCATAGGTGTGTTTGCTGTCAGGGCTGAGTTTGTGTGCAGACGCAGATGGGTCACAGTCAGGTTTCCCCTTGGCACTTGTTGTTTGCCCCTGTCATGTGATTTCCAGTTTGTGTTATCTTTCAGTGATTGTGACACGTTGTGTGTGTGACTGCTGGCACTCCTCAGGGTCCGGGCTGCAATGTTGGTTGTTGTCTATGTGTGTTCTTTGTGGGTGACCTTGGCTTCTTCATTGGTGTGTGACTGTGGATGGGATCCCATTGGTTGGTGTGGTATTGCCGTCATGTCCATGTACAGCGTAGTGTGCAGTGTGTCAGACATTCAGGAGTCTTGTTGAGTGGCCATGTGTGATGTGTTTCTGCACCTTGGTTCCCACCCACCACCCTGGAATAGTCATTGGGCATGTGCAATGTCACCAGTGCATGTGTACTTCACTGCTGCACATTGTTGGAGGTCGAGGGGTGTGGTGTTGAGTGTGTGCAGATGAGAGTTGTTGCCCGGCTAGGCCCCTGCCTCCATGTTGGCCTTGGCTTACTGGCCATGCTGATTGATTTGTGCTTGTGTAGGTGTGATGGTAGTTAGTTGCTCAGGACACATGACTGTGGTTCACAGTGTGAACCACATTTAGCTTTGTCATCACAGTGGGATTGTAATGCAGCCCAGGGTCACCACATTGTGGGGGCCCTGGGGGTGGTGCTGTGGTGTGTCTGTGTCTTGCTGTGTCAGTTGCTGTCCCTACGTGCCTGTGTGACATGTGTGATTTGTGCTCCCTCTCATCTGACAATGCCTGCTTGCCCACATAGGGGATTTGGATCCATGAGTTACCTTTGTGTGGCACTGTATGCACATCTGTATGATTGGTATTCAGGTCTCCTCATGTGTTGTGTGGTTGCCTGGGGACACTGGCACCCCCCTCACCTGTTGTGTATGATGTGCAGTGTGGGTCTGCCTGTTTGTGTTTGTGCATCTGCACCACTGCATTGGCATATCTTGGGTGTGCCATTGGCTGTATGTAGTTTGGTGGGTTTCCCTGCTGTCCCTGGGACTCCTAGGTCATCGGTCAGCACAATGATCATGGTTTGTGTGTCCCATTGCTGCCATGGTATGGTATCTGTTCACCTCACATCTGCAGTCTCCACAGGGTATCTGCATTTGTGTGCCCATTGGTGCAAATATGTGGGTCTGCATTCTGATGGTCACTTCTGTAATTGTGTCATTGATGATTGTTGACGGTGTCAGCCCCCATGGGTGTTGTTTGTCTGCACATGGCCAAAGGTATGTCTTATTTGCACTGCAGTATTTGGCTCCCCCAATTTATGTTGCAATGGGACACATACACTACTTTGCCACTGATGTGTTTTTTGTTCTGTGACCAGGAATCATCCATGCAGTTTGGCAGTTGCACCTCTTTCTTTGTCAACACTTACCTTTTGGTCACTGTGGTGATGGGGGTTTAGACCCCATTGCCACAATGTTCAAAATGATGCTTCAGCTATGGACCCCACACTTACCTTTTGGTCACTGTGGTGATGGGGGTTTAGACCCCATTGCCACAATGTTCAAAATGTGCTTCAGCTATGGACCCCACACTTACATTTTGGTCACTGTGATGATGGGGGTTTGGACCCCATTGCCACAATGTTCAAAATGTGCTTCAGCTATGGACCCCACACTTACATTTTAGTCACTGTGATGATGGGGGTTTGGACCCCATTGCCACAATGTTCAAAATGTGCTTCAGCTATGGACCCCACACTTACCTTTTGGTCACTGTGGTGATGGGGGTTTGGACCCCATTGCCACAATGTTCAAAATGTGCTTCAGCTATGGACCCCACACTTACATTTTGGTCACTGTGATGATGGGGTTTGGACCCCATTGCCACAATGTTCAAAATGTGCTTCAGCTATGGACCCCACACTTACCTTTTGGTCACTGTGGTGATGGGGGTTTGGACCCCATTGCCACAATGTTCAAAATGTGCTTCAGCTATGGACCCCACACTTACATTTTGGTCACTGTGATGATGGGGGTTTGGACCCCATTGCCACAATGGTCATGGCCTGCTTGCATTGTGGGTGCCACACACATATATGTGTGGCACATGTGCTAGGGGGTCACATTGTATGTTCAAAGTCATGTTCGGTGTTGTAGGCATTTGACACAGTCTACACACGCTTGTCATGGTGTTGGGGGATGTCTTCTTCTTGCATTCCCTAGGTTGTGGTGTGCTGGTTGTGTCATGCATTGTCCATCCTATTAGTGGGGGTGGTAGTAGTGTTGGCATCCAGCCCCCTGGCTGAGGGTGGTAGTAGTGGTAGGCATCCAGCCCCCTGGGTGTGGGTGGTAGTAGTGGTAGGCATCCAGCCCCCCTGGCTGAGGGTGGTAGTAGTGGTAGGCATCCAGCCCCCTGGCTAAGGGTGGTGGTAGGCATCCAGCCCCCCTGGGTGTGGGTGGTAGTAGTGGTAGGCATCCAGCCCCCTGGGTGAGGGTGGTAGTAGTGGTAGGCATCCAGCCCCCTGGGTGAGGGTGGTAGTAGTGGTAGGCATCCAGCCCCCTGGCTAAGGGTGGTGGTAGGCATCCAGCCCCGCCTGGCTGAGGGTGGTAGTAGTGGTAGGCATCCAGCCCCCTGGCTACGGGTGGTGGTAGGCATCCAGCCCCCCTGGGTGAGGGTGGTAGTGGTGGTAGGCATCCAGCCCCCCTGGGTGAGGGTGGTTGTAGTGGTAGGCATCCAGCCCCCTGGCTAAGGGTGGTGGTAGGCATCCAGCCCCCTGGCTGAGGGTGGTAGTAGTGGTAGGCATCCAGCCCCCCTGGCTAAGGGTGGTGGTGAGGCATCCAGCCCCCCTGGGTGAGGGTGGTAGTGGTGGTAGGCATCCAGCCCCCTGGGTGAGGGTGGTTGTAGTGGTAGGCATCCAGCCCCCCTGGCTAAGGGTGGTGGTAGGCATCCAGCCCCCTGGCTGAGGGTGGTAGTAGTGGTAGGCATCCAGCCCCCCTGGCTAAGGGTGGTGGTAGGCATCCAGCCCCCCTGGCTGAGGGTGGTAGTAGTGGTAGGCATCCAGCCCCCCTGGCTAAGGGTGGTGGTAGGCATCCAGCCCCCTGGCTGAGGGTGGTAGTAGTGGTAGGCATCCAACCCCCTGGGTGTGGGTGGTAGTAGTGGTAGGCATCCAGCCCCCCTGGCTGAGGGTGGTAGTAGTGGTAGGCATCCAGCCCCTGGCTAAGGGTGGTGGTAGGCATCCAGCCCCCTGGCTGAGGGTGGTAGTAGTGGTAGGCATCCAGCCCCCCTGGGTGAGGGTGGTAGTAGTGGTAGGCATCCAGCCCCCCTGGCTAAGGGTGGTGGTAGGCATCCAGCCCCCCTGGGTGAGGGTGGTAGTGGTGGTAGGCATCCAGCCCCCTGGGTGACGGTGGTAGTAGTGGTAGGCATCCAGCCCCCTGGGTGAGGGTGGTAGTAGTGGTAGGCATCCAGCCCCCTGGCTAAGGGTGGTGGTAGGCATCCAGCCCCCTGGCTGAGGGTGGTAGTAGTGGTAGGCATCCAGCCCCCTGGGTGTGGGTGGTAGTAGTGGTAGGCATCCAGCCCCCTGGCTGAGGGTGGTAGTAGTGGTAGGCATCCAGCCCCCCTGGCTAAGGGTGGTGGTAGGCATCCAGCCCCCCTGGGTGTGGGTGGTAGTAGTGGTAGGCATCCAGCCCCCCTGGGTGAGGGTGGTAGTAGTGGTAGGCATTCAGCCCCCTGGCTAAGGGTGGTGGTGAGGCATCCAGCCCCCCTGGCTAAGGGTGGTGGTAGGCATCCAGCCCCCTGGGTGAGGGTGGTAGTAGTGGTAGGCATCCAGCCCCCTGGGTGAGGGTGCTAGTAGTGGTGGGCATCCAGCCCCCCTGGCTCAGGGTGGTGGTAGGCATCCTGCCCCCTGGGTAGGGGTGGTGGTGCGCATTCAGGCCCCTGTGTGCATATGTGGCATTGGTGATGGGCATCCCGCCCCTATGGTGCTGCTGTTGCTGGTGTAAGTATATTCTGCATCCCTCTGTGTGTGTGTGATGTGTCGTGTACGTGTTGTATGTGTTTTGTGGTTGGTGTCTGACTTACCTTCTGCGCTGTACGCGTCCGTGCCTGTTCCGGTAGTAAATGTAGAATATTGGTATGATCGGGACGAAGGGATTCATGGTTGGTTCGTGTCGTTCGTCCTTCTCGTTGCTTCGCGTCGTCCTCGTCGCTTCGCCTCGTCCTCGCCGCTGGCGTGTTCGTCTCGTAGCCGTGGATCGTGTTGTGGCGCGAATCGGAGCTTATGTGCGCCTCTCCCGGATGCTTTGACGTGCCGTGCGTAGCGACGGGTTCGGGCGCGTACGGAAAGCGCATCGTACTCGTTCGACCGGACGGAGCTGCATTTTTCCTTCCGTGCGACTCGATTCGGCGTTTCCGGATTCGCCTCGGTCGGGGAACAGGACCTGGTTTGGGTGAGTACGGCTCGGCCGGATTCTGTGCTGTTGTGCGCATCGTACTTACTCGTTCGGTGTGCTGTACGGATCGGTCGGGAAACAGGCTTTCGCATGGCTTTTTTCCCGACCGAATGGTATTGGGTGCGCCTCCGACCGAGATCGGAATCGGCCCCAAAGTCATCAATAGATTGGTTTTCTTCTTGATGGTGAGTGTAAAACTTGTAACGGTTCATCACAATGTTAATTTCTTTAGCAAATCTGCACTCTAGACGTTTTTTTGTTTCAACATAAATATCTTCAATGGGATCACCATTGGGTAAGGTAGCTGTTGGTAAGTATTTAAAGATGCGTTGACCTTCTTTGCCTAAATTGTTCAGTAAAAGCGCTTTTTTTCTAGCAGCACTAAATTTAGCACCATCCCTAGCTTCCAAGTAATTTTCAAACATAGATAGCCAATCATCCCATTCTATTGCAAGTGGACCTGGAGAAGGTAAACAGATGGGAGAAGAGACAATTGCTCCTTGTGACTGCATGGTAGAATAAATGTGTGTAAAAATAATAGTGTAGAAATTCCACAGACAAAGAAACCTTCACAAGTAATTATCTCATGCAAGTAGAACAAAGGTGTGTGAATCACCGTGACTCACTAAGGTAAGAACAAAACTGTAGAGTAACTTGAAGGAGAGTCAGTAAAGAGATTAACGCGCTTAAAGTGGAAAATTATGCAAGATGATGCATCACCACGTTGCACTCGTCGGAATGAAAAAATGTAGAAATAACAGTTAAAATGACACACTTGATCTTGAAGAGGTGTGTGAATCACCGTTGAACTGACTCACTTGTGCAATGGAAGCTCCAAAGTTGAGGGGTGTGCGAATCACCGTTGAAATAACCTGCATGTATTGCAAGAGCATCTGAGTGAAGGAGGTGTGCGAATCACTGGTAGAACGATTTGTTTAAATTAAAATGACTAGACTGCTCATAAAAGCTGAGGAGGATGTACCAAGCGTCGAGTTACACACTTCCAAAATGGCCTCGCACGTCGTGTTTTACGTGCTTTTCAAGAGGCCGTGGAGCTTGTTTTGCCAGCGTGGATAGAGTGAGCAGACGCGCGCCTGAAGTGAAGGAGTTCGGGATGTTGCAGGCAGGAATAAACAAAAGGCGCAGACTGCGGGGTCATGAGACGGCACCGCAAGAGGTGCTCGAGCGCTTTGCCTTCAACATCCGGTCCAGAGTGAATCAGTCAGACATTTAGGCACTCCTCATAAATCTGACTCACCAACAATATGAGTAAAGGCATCCATGTCCACCTTGAAGCTGACAAGGTTGCTCAATCAGTCGGTGAATGAAAAACACAACCAAAGTGGGTCAGGTGCCACTTCTCACCACGGGATCAGCTGGCCAGCTCGTCGCCAAATCTTGGAAGTAGGAAGGACGACTCTTGAAGATTGAGGTAAGTAAATACAGCTTTATTCCATAAAGTAATTCCCTGCGGTACAGATGTGGCTCATCATCAGCCAGCTGAACTCCAACTGACAAGATTGGAACAATGTCACGGTAGGTGGAATGTGGAACACAGTGGGGAACAGTGCTCCACATTCTCTACACTAAAGAAATTCACATGCTGTATTAAACATAAGTATAACATTATCATTTTATTTTCTCCTACTTCTGCAGCTTTGCGTGAGGGGGTGGGGGCAGGGGAGGAGTGGTAGCACCCTCCTAAGTGCCCAATGACTGCTTGGCCGGCCCTCTCAGGCCGCCCAATACAGTCTTGCGCACTTCGCATGTCTTTCATGCAGGCTGCATTACAGCCTGCATGGAGAAAATGCCCATGCTCCCAGTCAGCGTCTGAGTGCTGAAACACGGCACCCAGACCAATCACAATGCTGCTAAGGCAGCGTTGTGATTGGCTGCCTGGGAGCCTGGGTGTGCTTCCTGTTGTTCAGTTCAGCGAGGGAGGTCTACGGAGGAGAGACGCGGCGAGAAGGTACGTTTTTTATTGTATTTTTTGCTGCCCGCTTCCTGCTCGTCCAACCCCCCTCCCGCCCCTGCCCCGCTACCTGCAATCCATGCTGGCTACCGCTGCTCCTGCCTACGGTGTACCTAACTCCCTGTGTGCACTACTGCACATCAGGGAAACATAAGATGGCCCCACTCTAGGACACCGTCACATCATAAGAGGGGATATGAGGTGTCGGCGCCAAGAAGTCACATCAGGGGGCGCTTGATTCACTCCTGCCATCGGTGCGCTTAAGGTACGGGTAAAACACTAACACTCTGCCTCCTTCTAGGAGCTCCTAGCTTATGAGAAAGTTTTGAGTAAAAGGGGAGCATGAACCTATTCAGCTCATTTCCAGGGTCAATCACAAGGATTATACCCCTAACAATCTATATGATACTGAAGTTTCCCTTTAAAGTAACGAGAGTCACAAATCTTCAGCACCTCATAATCGGGTTGTTCATCAACTATTATGGTGGATGGTCTCTACAGTGTATCCACGTGATATATAAGGTTTTGAATTGGAAACATGTAAGTAAGAATGAGCCCTCCAGGAAAGAGGAAGTTTGAGCCGTACAGAATTTATAATCTTAGATATTTCAAAGGGCCCATAAATTCTAGGGGTAAACTTCGAATGACAGATAGAACAAGGTAGGTTAATGGAGGATAACCATACCTTATCTCCTACATTATAGGTATCAGCTGGTCACCTATGCCAATGGGCCTGAATTCTTTGTCTCTGCAGGTATGGAATCTTCAGTTTCCAAGGAGTCTGGAGAGGTTTGAGAATTAAATCCAGTGAAGGCAAGCAAAAGAAGAAGCCGGTGGAGGAGTGGAGCGAGTTATTATAGGCACACTCTGCTGCAGGTAAGAAAGATTACCAATTGTGAGGAAAACATATAGCACCGAAGGCATTCTTCAAGAATTCTGCTTAATCATTCTGTTTGCCCCTTGGTGTAAGGGTGCAAACCAGAATTCAATGCTCTTTTAATACCAAGTTTTTACATAAGGATTTCCAAAATTTAGAGATATATTGCAGTCCACAATCAGCAATGACATTCAAAGGTAATCCACAAAGTCTGAATAAGTAAGAGTAGAATATCCCTGCCATTGCTGAAGCTGTTGTATCTTGGGAAGAAATTAAAATGAGCCATCTTAGTGTATAAACACAGTAACCATTGTAGTGGTGCAATTTGTTTCTGATGAGGGCAAATCTACTATAAAGTCGGTAGAAATGATTTCCCAAGGATTGAAAGGATTTTCAGGTGATAATAATAATCTGACCTTTGTTTGTGTTTCAGATTTACTTTGGGCACAGACCTCCCAGGACTTGATAAAACTTGTGACGCTGTGACAGAGAGTTGGCCACCAGAATGTTCTTCTGATAAACTCCTCAGTTACTTTTTTTCCTCTATGTCCAGATATCGGAGGGGCCATGGTAGTGCTGAAGAATTGTTCTTTGTTAATGTTTTGAGGGAATAGTTTGTTTTGAACAAAAATTAGGCCATCAGTATTCTTTATTTGGAAATGATGAAAATATTTTTCTAAGCTATGATGACTGGTCTCTTGATGAATAGTGTCACGAAAGGAGGATGTTTTTACAGAAATAAAGGCTTGAGGAAAATAATTTTCTCAACAGACTTGGAAATTTCAGATTCAGGATATTTCCCAGATAGGGATTTTGCGATAATATTCTCAAAACCGTGAATGTAGGTAAGAAAAAAGTCAAATTGTTGAAAAAAGAATGTCCAGTGGGGTTGCCTACTATCCCGACACTCGGCCTCCTGGAGCACTCATAGATTTCATGGGTCTGTACGGCCAGTGACTTGAAACAGAGCTCCAAGTAAAACATTTCTCCATTCAATAAAGGCTAACTTGATTGCCAGGAGCTCTTTTCCCAGCATGTAGTTGTTTTTTTTCTGCTAGGGACAATTTTTGGAGAAAAAGGCGATGGGATGTTCTCCTCCATCTTGACCTAACTGAATCAAGGCCACTCCCATAACTAGATCTAAAGCCTCGGTCTCGAGAATGAAGGACTTGGAAACATCAGGCTGATGCAAAATAAGAGCTTGAATAACTCTTGTTTGTTTATTTCGAAGGCTAGGGTGGTGTTGTTATTCCACTGAAAGATTTGTTTTTATCAGATCAGTAATCAGTGTGACTAGCTTAAAGCAACTTTTGATGAATTTGTGATAATAATTTGCACGGCCTTAGCAGCTTTGTGTCTGTTTTATTAAAGTAGGAAAGGGCTAATCTAGAATGGCTTGGACTTTCCGCGTATCCATGGCTATACCCTTTGAGGAAAGAACATAGGCCAAATAATCTACAGAATCTCTTACAGACACTTGCCAGGTTTGGCCAGCAATCTGTTCTCTTTTAAATGCTGTCGGACTTGCTTGACATGGAATGCATGATCTTGAGGATCCTTACGAAAAAACAGGATGTCATCTAAATAGATGACTATCATTGAATCAAATCAGAGAAGACAGCATTCATAAAATGCTGGAAAACAGCAGTGGCATTACAAAGACTGAAGGGCATCACTCAATACTCAAATGGCCCAAAAAGTGTTCTGAATGCTGTTTTGCATTCATCGCTTGATCAGATCAGGTGATAGGCTCCTCTTAAATCCAATTTGGATAAGATCTTTGCGCCTTGAACAGCTTCCAAGATGTCTGCTGTAAGAGGCAAGGGATAACAGTCCTTTACAGGCACTTGATTTGATTCCCTATAATATACATGGTCGGAGTTCAGAAGATTAGCACAGTTAGTGGCAAGAAAACTCTGAACCCAGGTACAAGGTTTTTACAGTCGAGTTGAGATAAGGATTGCATCTGGCTGACCAGTTGACACCTAAAATATAGGTTAAAGAGGAAAGGAGATCAAATCATAAATTAATTTGTCACATAGCCCCTTCTAATGATCACATCTATATTAATAATGTACCACAAAGAAACTTGAGAAAATGCATGGAATGAGCATGCAAAACTAAATCAAGTAACTAATGGAGTGACTACTAACTTTGGGCTCCCTGGTAGCGTATTCGCTGAACAGCCCTTCAACGTTTCGTCAGAGGTAGTAAGCGCTACTATATAAATGCAATTTAAACACACTTCATCTTGCATTCTGTAAGAATATTTGTTTTCTCCCAGAAGTTGTATTTATGTACTTTATTCAAGCAACATACACTGCACTCTATGAACCAAATCACCTCTAGGTGTCTGCATGATCTCAGGTTGTGGGAAGGTGATAATGATGGGCACGACTGTCACCCAGGCAGTGTGAGTTTTTCACCAAGCCCATTAATGAGTCATAATGGTATTCAGACTACATGTTCCTCCAAACCTTGGCATCTCTGCAGAGCGCACAGAGCGAGTATGACACAAGTGCTAATTGTAATAACCATTTTAAGTGGAAGTGTGTGAAGGAGGTACACAGCTGTTGAAATATTGACAGGTCTAAAGGTAAAGAAAATGTGTTTACAGGTGAGGAGAGGGTGGGTCATATGTGTGTGTGTGTGTGTGTGTGCAAGAGCATGGAGAAGGGGGGCGACAGAAGGAGGTACATGTAGAAGGACTGAGTAAGAAAACAGTGATGAAGGGGCAGGAGATGACATGTGAGATATACATATGGAGAATTTCAGAAACATATGGGGAAGAGAAAGAATGAAAATAGCCAAAAGATTTAGAAACTGCAGAGGACAGCATGAATGGGAAAACGTAAATTAATAAAGCACTTTGAAGACCACTCTCCTCCCACAGACCGTAGTAATGTTTAAAACACAGTCTAATATTTTTAGAACTGAAACATTTTTAATTCTAATTTACAACAAAACTTTTTAATTTCTCATAATGATGTGTCAAGTATGGACTGAAGCAGGAGTAGTAAACAAGTTGGATTTAATCTCATAAAGGAAGCACCACCGGTTACAGGTCTTCAGGCACCGGGCAGCACCGAGCAACTGTCAACTTTGCCTACTCTGACTCAACGGCCCGATCCCATGTTCTAGCGTAGAACATTAGGCTCGTGCCATGAGACAGAGTATTCAAAGGATGACAAAGAGCACAGAGTACAAGCACGTGCATGCAAGCACGAGAATGGCAAAGAACACATAAGATACAAGAATGTGCAAGCAAACCGGAATCAACACATGCTAACTGGATGTAACACACCTTCCCCCTTAAAGATGTCTAAAAAAACTATTTAATAAATTTATTTTTTACAAAGGAAACAAAATCAGACATCCAAATGGGCTTTTTTCTAGAACGTTTACCCAAATCCTCAGAACCAACAGTGTCATTTTGGATGCTGGCACCATCTGGAATAGAAACATGGCTGCTACTAATTTCATCATCAATATCATCCAGGTAAGTAGAATCAGTAAGATAAAATTTCTCATTAGTGCAGTGATCAATACCTGAATACACATTTTTATCAGCCTTGAGAATGGCAATTCTACTCAAATTCCAAACTTTGTTGTCAGAAAGTCTCACAGAATTTTTCAAAACCTCCTTAACTACAAAGGACCCATAAATTGGCTCTCCCCTTTTTAACTTTCCAAGGTTTTTAACTTTTACAAACATGCCCACCTTGACAATGGGGTCATGCTTTGAACCTTTTTATTATCAAAATACTCTTTATTAATGGCATGGGTTTGAGCAATCTTTTCTTTAACAGTTTCTAAATCCAAGTTAGATGAAGTGGAGGAAGATAACCATGAGGGATTAGATTTTGTCCTAGGAACTCTACCTCTCATGATTTCAAACGGAGAACATCCAGTCATTGAATTCATGGTCGTTCTGTACATCCAAACAGTTTTAAGAACCTGTATCTCCCACTTGTCACTGACTACTCCTGCAGCTTGTATGGCATTCTTGAGAACCTTGTTAAAACTCTCAATAACACCGTTACCACTAGGATTATACAAAGAAGTGGTAGAATGAATTATACCAACCCTCTTGAAGTAGTCTTTGGCCTTGTTGGATAAAAACTGTACGCCATTATCGGTGATAAGACGAACAGGTAAACCTTCTTCAGTAAACGTTTCATCCAAAAGGTCAAAACAGAATCAGTGTCAATTTTCTCTACAACTTTGATCACGGGCCATCTTGAGAAAATATCAATGGCCGCTAAAATAAATTTGGAATTGTAACCAATGGGCCCCATGATATCCATAGCAATAGTGCTCCAAGGATTGTCAGGAATTATGTGATCACTCATATTGGGTTTGAGAGTAACAAGGGACTTATCAGAGTTGGCGCAAGTGACACAGTTTCTCACAATACGTTCAATGAACATATCCATACCCGGCCACCAATAGAAATTTTTCACTGTCTGTTTTGTTCTCACAATTCCACTATGACCCTCATGACCATGCAGTACTATAGAACGTCTTAGTTTGCTAGGGGGCACAGCACGATCCCCTCTTTTGAGTATATTGTTAATGCATGACAATTCATCCCTAATTTCCCAGAAACTTCTGAGCTCTGAACTAATGTTCTTTTTGTTAGGCCATTCACTTAAAATGTAACTCTCTACTTTTTTTAAAAGGGAATCATCATTAAATTCCTTGCACCATAAGGTTTGGTCAATAGACATAGGCCCTTCATCATGTACCAAAGCAATTTGTAAATCATCCCATTCATTGTAAAGATCTTCTCTGATGGATAAAGGCATTCTAGATAAAAAATCAGCCGTTACATTCTCTTTCCCGGGAACATACACAATGGTGTAAATAAAATCTTGTAGACGCATAGACATGCGTGCAATACGTGCAGAAGCTCGTAGCATACCCTCAGTAGTGAGTAAACGCACTAAGGGTTTGTGGTCACTCCTAATTAAACATTCCTTACCCCAAACAAACGGTCTAAAGTGTTCTAAAGACCACACACAGGCTAAAGTTTCCCTTTCTATGGTGGAATATTTTTCTTCTGCTGGAGTGAGTGCCCTGGATGCATGTGCAATGATACATTCTTTCCCTGAGTCTGACTTCTGTGCCAGCACGGCCCCCAAACCCTTGGAACTTGCATCCGAGGTAATAATGCACATAAGATTAGGGTCAAAACGAGAAAGAGCAGTGGCAGTGCAAATAGCTTCTTTCACATCCCGAAATTCAATTTCACAATCATTTGACCATACAAACCTGTTTTTGTTTTTAATTAATTGTCTAATGTTAAAAGTGCGACAAGAAAATTTAGGAATGTACTTAGCGTAAAATTCAGTCAAACCTAGAAAAGATCTGACATCATCCTTGGACAAAGGATGTGGTGCCGCTTGAATAGCTTCAATTAAATCTGATTTAGGTTTTATTCCTTCCTCACACAACTCATGACCAAGGTAAGTTACAGAATGCACACCAAACTTGCATTTAGCATGCTTGATGGTCAAGCCGTGGCTGTTAAGGGCACCTAGAACTTCCTCTAATGCTGAAACATGTTCTTGCTCATTGTTCCCAAATACCAATATGTCATCCTGAAAACAGACTGCATTTCTGCAATTGATCAAGATGTCTTGCATTACCCGTTGGAAGATGGCAGCAGCGGACGCTAGTCCGAAAGGCATCCTATTGTACCTGAAACATCCAAACGGGGTGATGAAGGCAGTGAAATCTTTGCTACTATCATGTAATTCAATTTGATGGTAAGCCGCAGATAGATCTACAGTCGAAAAATACTTTGACCCCCAATGGTTGCTAACATTTCAGAAATGCGCGGTAAAGGAAATTGATCTATGATTATGTTGTTATTTAGATGGCGCAAATCAATGCATAATCTAACCTTGCCGTTGGGACGTCTGGCTACAACTATGGGAGAAACCCATTCAGAGGATTCTATCCTTTCAATAATGCCTTCTTTGACTAGTGAATCAAGCTCATTCTTAACTTCATCACGTACTGCAATGGGAATATTCCGTGCCTTGTGAACCTTAGGGCACGCACCCTCCTTTAAGCGTATTTCATGTTTAAAACTTACTAACTTACCTATTTCAGTTTTAAATACATTAGGAAATTTTTTGAGCATCAGGTCGCTAATACCATTTTGTTCACCAACAACCATCACCAGATCTGGACTATTTGGGTTTAGAATAATGTCCAATTTCCCTTGTTCAAACCAACTAAGCACAGATGGACCTTTTTAGAAATATATAATTTAGCAGTGCATTGGCGATTTTTAAATCTAAACACAAGAGTTCTAAAACCAAGAATATCTATTCTTTCACCTGAATAACCCTCAGGATTAATATCAGTCTTTTCTAAATTCTCTCCTAATCTGCTGACAAATTGAGATTTCCAAACAGACTCATTTACAATCGAGTATGGAGAACCAGAGTCAGCATACATATGAATTTTTACACCACCAATAGTCATTTCACATACAGGTTTTTTTAACAACAGTATTGTCAATGTTTAAAATGGTGAGATCAGGATCTTTAATGTTGAGTACGAATGAACTGTTTCTAGAACCTTTACCGTCTTCTTCATCCTCACTGTCCTCACTATGGTCAATACATTTGACTTTATTATTTCTGTTCCTCCTGCAAGCAGTGGTAAAATGACCAATGACTCCACAATTCGAACACTTTTGTTTAATTGCAGGGCAGAATTTGTAATTGGCTAAATGTGATTTGCTGTTGCACCTGAAACATCTCCAATTCTCCTTGTTATCATCAATCTTTCCTTTGAAAGTATGAATCTGTTTTTTCTTTGCAACATCTTCTTTTTTGTTTGAGTATTTAGGATTAATTTTAGAAACAATCTCTCTGTTGCTATTCAAGTCACCTCCTTTAACTTGTTTAGCACTTCTGCACGACATTTCTGACTTCCTCACTATAGCTAAAATGCTTTCTAGATCTGCGTCACCATTCACCCAAAGTCTCTCCTGGATAGTAGAATTACTAACATGCATAACCACCTGATCTCTAATCAATTCTTCTTGTAGTGTACCAAATTTGCAATCAAGGGATAAAGTTTTAAGGGCAGAAACATAATTGTCTACGGTCTCATCAGTAAGTTGTTTTCTTTGAAAAAACGTATATCTGGAAATACCAATGCACACCTTAGGTGAACAGAAACGGTCAAAATCTGAAATTGCCTTTTCAAAAACATTAATATCACCCTCACCTTCTGTTCTTGGTAATTGGTGGTAAGCTTTGAGACCCTCGGGTCCTAGAGAATGTAAAAATATACCCTTTTTCTCTGCAGCTTTCATTTTACCACTAGCGTCTAACGTTTCAATGTAGTTTAAGAAATACGTTTTCCATTCAATCCATGGCATACAAGGTGTACTGCCAGCAGCCCAAAAACATTGTGGTGGAGATAAAGTATAACCCTGAGCACACATCTTGGAGATAATAATAAAGTAAAAATAAGTAAAAATAAAAAACAAGGTGAAAAGAAAGCAAAGAGATCTGAGGATAAACAGTAATGGAGAAAGTCTGGAGGAAAGAAACAAAACGAGTCTATACTTCACCCAAAGCTGCCAAGATGGTTGAGGAAAATAAACAGTCCATGGGGTGATTAAAGCATGTGGTCTTGTAAAACTCTTAGTGAGGTAGGATATCCACTTCCTCCAAGTCAAGATGTGCGTGCGAACCCCACTATTAAAATGCCACTGAAAGCGGATAATCAACAAACCTCTGAGGAGGTAAATAAAGATGTGATTATTAACTGCATCGCTAAACATAGCGCATGCGTAAGGCTCTGAACACAAATGAACGCTGTAGGCGATCAGTGCGCACGCGTAATGCTCTCCAAAACTGATAGAGATCTGACGTGAAGCGTCGTCGTGAAGCGTCGTTGGTTACTGAGCACAGTAACGTCGAGCATGTGCAGCGGAGCTGCGTTGAAGATCGTGCGCGTATGCTGGAATCCCTCCGATGAAGATTCGTCTCCTGGAATGGCGCTGACGTACACAGGTAAGGCGTGCGTCTGTGGAATACCAGTAGGGAGAATGCGAAAGAGTTTGAAATAAAATACAAATGGCTTGAAGTTCGGGGAAATCCTTGAACGATATGCGGCGATGTGCTCTAGGAGCAATGAGGTGTCCACAGGGTTGTAACTGCTGGCGGGATGGCAGACAACTCGCAGCAAAATCCTCCAAATCCGTCCAAGCACATCGAGCAAATCCAGCAAACAATCCAAGTGAAATGCAGGAATGTAGCAATCAATTCTCTGCGAGATAGCCAAATGAGGCATAAAAACCTCGTCGCCAAATTGTCAAGTATGGACTGAAGCAGGAGTAGTAAACAAGTTGGATTTAATCTCATAAAGGAAGCACCACCGGTTACAGGTCTTCAGGCACCGGGCAGCACCGAGCAACTGTCAACTTTGCCTACTCTGACTCAACGGCCCGATCCCATGTTCAAGCTATTAGGCTCGTGCCATGAGACAGAGTATTCAAAGGATGACAAAGAGCACAGAGTACAAGCACGTGCATGCAAGCACGAGAATGGCAAAGAACACATAAGATACAAGAATGTGCAAGCAAACCGGAATCAACACATGCTAACTGGATGTAACATGATGTCTTCATTCAATAATAGAAAACCTACAGGCACACAAGCACTAGTCGTTGCTTTGATTTACTCCCCAGGAAGTGTCACACAACTCATTCACAATCTGAGACCAAAGACATGTCACACATAAACAATCCGAAAACTTAGCATCTAAGTATTTGATCGTTTTGATGTTTTCTCCCTGATGCTGAACAGCTTCAGAAAACGTTCTCGACTTCCACACGAACTGAAGTACACAGAAGCGTGCCCCAGAACAACAACACCACTGTTCGAGCTGCAGTGAATCTACGAGAGATGCGCTGCGATCGCAGGGGGCGGGGTCGATAGCTAGCCCCGCCTCCCATTCTGACGTTTAGAAGTAAAATATGGCGGCCCCCAGGGCGCCCTTGGTTGCATTTCTTTGCGTAGCTCGGCATCGGATTTTATGCCACTATAGCAGGAAAGACATCTGGACCGGCACAGTCTGCGGCACCTGGTTCCCGAAATCTCAGTACAGGGACAGGGGAACCCCCATTAGAGGTCAGTGGGAGATGGGAGAAACTCCATTGTGTTAATCTGTATGTAGCCGGTGTTTGTTGGGAACTGGAAGCTGCTGCTTTTTCTTCTTCTCTCTCTGTAGGTCCCGCTATGTGCTTCTGCACTGAACTTCCAGGTAACAGCCTTTTTGGGTTCTGGGTGTTGTCAGCAAGGTGCTACCCAGTATATTCTCAATAGAAGCCGGAAGGAATCCGGAAGTTTTCCAATATTGTGCGTCACCGGGGGAACTCAGTGTAGTTCTGTCACAGTTAGATGACTGGTTTTGCATCTTGCCTTCCGTATTTGTGAAAAAGATTGATCTTCTTCGTTTAACCAATTATGGCAATTAGCAGCTTCTTTTCTTCGTGTTCTACTGGATGTGCCTCAGATTTTGTAAGCGACGTAAGCAGTTAATTGTATATCCAAACGCTAGTCCTACTTCCACTGCAACGTCATAGGGAGCACTGCACAGTGTGAACCATGTGGCCTTGCATGTATAATTCAGCGGTGTGGCTGACAAAATAATTGTGAAGTTTCCCGAGTGCTCACAACCCACTGTACCTTTGTTTAGCTAAGTGTCTTAAATATATATGCAGTTAGAACTGCGGATGGCAGCTACATGCATGCATTCCAATAGAACCGATTCAGGCGGGATACTCCCGATTTTTTGAAGCAAAGAATGGCTTTATTTTAGCTGTCTCCCACCAGAAATTGCACCTTATTTAATGGAAGAAAATCATTCTCCCGATTATTTTTTTCAAATCTTCTACATTAATTTTCTAAAATGTTGGCATGTATGCAACTAGAGGCGAAGTGATTGAACAGAGCTATTCATTGTGCCACACACCCCATGGAAGGAATGGCCTGGCTGATGGGTCTAGTTTTATCACGTTTTTCATGCGTGCTGGAGCGGAAATCTGATTTAAATAAAACGGTTTAACATCTCTGTCTCACACCAAAACAGGAAAGATCCTGGCTCCAGTTACTCGTTTGAGTTTCCTCTCACTTCTCTGTGACAGACCTTTGCTGTCATTTATGAGATCAGGATGTAGTATCCTCAGGTCATGTTAATATGTTCCCTTTCATCCTGTACCTAGCTACTCAGCCAGTGTGAGTGTTCCGTGTAGAATGTTAGTGTCAGTGGAATGCTTGGGTGCCTGGTGTGTGTGTGTGTGTGTGTGGTCAGTTGGAAGATGGGCTGAGCAGCTAGGAGGCTGCTCCTGGTGGGGCTCTGTATCTACTCTACTTAAGGACTTAAACTACATAAAATCATCTCGGCTACGTCTACTTTGTCACTTGAACATGTGGGGCCAGCCCACTACATGTATGGCGACGATCTGGAGCTAATCTCACGCTTTGAAGGTAGTTGGTGCCAACTAAGGATGTGGAGTACAACAGGACTGCGTGTAGGAAAGAACCTACTACGTGTACCGATGAAGAGCAACAAGAATAAAGTAACTTTTTGAAGGAAAAGAAACCAGTCAAGCAAGAAACCAGTCAAGCACGCCTCGCAGCCCCACCAGTGTCCACTACACCGGACAGCCCAGCCCAGGCGTGCTGTGTTTCCATATCTACATCTACAACCCCTTGTTAAAGATCCTATGCTACTACAAATGGCTACAGTGCCACATCAAACGTCTACAGTGCCACAACAAAAGTCCACTGCGCCACAACAGTGCCTCTTCAGGCAAGGTAATCTGTGGCTGCCTGTGTTTCTGCCCCCAGTGAGGGTTAAATATTTTTGATTGGCGTTTGGCATTTTGGTTCAAGATCATCGTGTGCTACTTTGTGTGCACAAGAGGAATGTTGCTGACTTTCAAACATGCTTTGTGTGTGTACTTTCGTCGTGCTCTAAGACATTTTCAAAGAAGTGTGAGTTTGCCTTTGATGTTGACTCTGTCTCAACGTTGGATTAGATGTAAGCACACATGTCTGTTGCAGGATGTTAATGAGGGCATGCTCGTGTTTTTTTCAGCAAATGCGGGACTTTCATTGTTATAAAATTGGTTCAGGGAAGACACATTTATTTTGTCAGTTGAACCGCCGTATCTCCCTTACACGTTGATGCTCACAGTGCAGCCTGTTTGAGCCTATTTGATGTGTGGGAGTGAAGAATCCAGATACCCTGTGCCGGCGTGAACTGTGAGGGTGAGACTTTTTGTAAAATGTTCAGATTGTCTTCTTCACCCCTAGTCGTGTGGCAGTTTGTTCTCAGCTTTGAAATTTGAAAAATAGGCACGGCTTGCCTTCAGCGCGTGCACTTCTACCTGTTTGATGGAGTCCTGGAGTTCCTTCGTGGGAGCCTCTGTGACGCTGTGATCTCTGCGAAGTTCTGGGCTGCTGAGAGACGCTCTGCAACATAGACTTGCTGAGAGCCATTCGGCATGACGTCCACTACGAGCCGCCATCTTGTGCTTGGAGGCACCAACGATGTACCGGAGCCATGCTGTGTTGTTTTTCACAGCGTATCAACGTGTTCTCTGCCAACCACGATCCTGTCTGAACAATAAAGTTTATTTAACGTTGAAGATTTCCAGCAACCCCGAGGGGCGAGGAACGTATTTTCTTCGTGGCTTTTTGCTTCTTGCTTGTTGGTCTTTGGGGATCAGCTTGTAACCACAGGTACACTTTTAAGCATTGCACATAGTTGTGGGCCAGATTTCGTGTTGCTCTGCTAGCGCTGTTTTTCAAGATGTAACTCCTCATGCAGCGTATTTGCCTCCAGAGAAATTTGTGCAGCTCTGACAGAGGAATATCCACTCCTAAATGTGTACACACTTTAATGGATCTTTATTGCCACAGCTTATGGCACATTAACGATTCTGAATAGCACCAGTGTTATGACGATGGATTTATTTCTGTTGTAATACGGCCTACCGGTCATTAATCCAACCAGTAACTTTACTCTGCTGTTTGCCGCCTGCCTCGCACGATTGCAGTTACAGGCACACCATTGTCATTGTTAGATTACGAATTTGTTGTGCATCTCTACAAGATAGAACACTATAATGTCTTGTTTTTACAGGAAAAAGACATTTATGAATTTACAGTAATTTGTTTTTGCTATATGCCAACAATTGTTATTTTGCATTTCACATGTTGATGTTTTGTTGGCATGGGAGTGGGTCGTAGTCCCATTTCTCCACTTTACGTTCTTGTTCCCTTATTTTAGTGTTCGCTTAAGGGTTTTGTTCCCCTGTTATGTTAGGTATGGGTGTCAGCCCCATATCCACGCTATTGGTCTATACATGTTTGAGTTAACCCTCACGCTGTTTGGGGTTATGGGGTGTTTCCCCATTTACGTTTGATGGACACTTCTTTGCTGTTTGGGTGTTTTTGGGTGTCAGTCCCACCACCTTGTTGTACGTCATGTTGTGTGTAAGTCGCCCTGCGCCTCACCTTGCTGTGTCCAGTGTGTAAGCCGCCCTGCGCCTCACCTTGCCTTGTTGTGTGCAAGCCGTCCTGCGCCTCTTGTTGTCTGGATGTGTGTGTGTGTGTGTGTGTGTAAGTCGCCCTGCGCCTCACCTGTTTTTACGTCGTTGTGTGTGTGTAAGTCACCCTGTGCTTCACCTTGACGTTATGTGTGCATGTGCCACACTGTGCTGCTTTTGCTGCACAAGTTCTTGGGTGTCAGTCCCATGCAACGTTATCTACTTTACTTGGGTTTTGTCCCATGGAACACTACGTGTTATACTGTTTTCGTTATGGACCAGTGTCCCTCACATCAGGGGTGGCGTTTTCCCTTCGCCACGTTCTCCTTACTTGAGGAGTACTTCTTTGGGTGCTGTTCACCCACTGTGTGAGTCTTGGGGTACGCTTTCCCCCTTTACTCTTGTGTCGTGCTCACTTGTTGCTTGTGAGTTCATTTTACACTATTTATCTTTTCTTTGTTTACTATTAAAGGAGGAGGATGGTGATAGTGTATTTCTATTCTTTCATTCTTCTTTCCTTCTTGCTTCCGTTTTCCCTCTCGATGTGTTGTATCATGCATCCTTGGGTTTATGGATTATTTACATCATTTGTACATTACTGTCTATAGTTGTTTTTATTTTAGTTTGGGTATATTTAATTTTCAGTGTAAAAGGGAGAGGATATGTAGTATCCTCAGGTCATGTTAATATGTTCCCTTTCATCCTGTACCTAGCTGCTCAGCCAGTGTGAGTGTTCCGTGTAGAATGTTGGTGTGAGTGGAATGCTTGGGTGCCTGGTGTGTGTATGGTCAGTTGGAAGATGGGCTGAGCAGCTAGGAGGCTGCTCCTGGTGGGGCTCTGTATCTACTCTACTTAAGGACTTAATAAACTACATAAAATCATCTCGGCTACGTCTACTTTGTCACTTGAACACGTGGGGCCAGCCCACTACACAGGAGCTATACATCACAAATCAACAATCGCAATACTACTTCAAAGTTAAGTTAATAAAGAATTTTTAATTAGTTTTAATAATTTTATTTAATTAGTTCAAAAGTCTCAAATCAAATTACAGAATTGATAGTAAAAATATTGGTTTGAACAAGTCATCAAATAAGCAAAACAGCGCGTTACATAAAGGAAAGAAAACCCTATTAGCAGGAACACATTAAGAGTTCAATTTCGAGAGTCCGGAGTGAGAGTGAAGCTCAAAGTCAATTTCAATATCGGCTGAACTTCCCATACAAAAGCAAAATAATCATGCAGCAGCAGTAGAGACTGCAGTCAGCAAACAGGTCAGGTAGGGTTGCAAATCAGCATAAAGCCGTTAGCATTCAGCCTCAATGTGGGCAAGTGATAACGCAACAACAGGAGCATAAAGCGTCCCGGTAGTGGGAGCAAATGGGTAAAAGTGTGTGGCTAAACCCCTCCCAGGCATTCAAGTTCACCCCTTTCTCCCTGGCCTTGCCATGCCCCATCCCCCCTTCCAATCATTCAGGGAACTACAGTTTGTGGTGCATAAAAGGCCGCAGTTTTTCGAAACATGGATCATACATTTGGCAACTTAATGGTTGATCATTCGAGACCCATGTTTGTGTGTTACATCTCACACTTATCCGTCCAAACATTGTTTCAATGGTTTTATCTCCATTTCTGTCTGACAGCTCTGACCTTGTGCGATGGCCCCTTTTGCAGGTGTCTCGGGGTTCTGCGGGTTCTATGCTTCCCTTGCTACCGATCTTGTGGGTGACCGTCAGACCCGGCCCGTGCTGCAAGAGCCGTTCCGCTTCCCTGGACCCATGCTGACCACTCGCCTGCTCCCCATGTCCCTGGCGTGTGGCATCCCAAGGACAAGGTCTGACCACCTCATCTATTCTGGCTGTCATTGTGCGCTGTCACCTGCTCACAGTGTCCCTGCTGTGAGGCATCCCAAGGACACTGTTTGAGCATCTCTTCTACCCAGGTTACTCTTTCCTCTGGGTCTCTTTCTGTGCTGCCTCTGCCACGCTGCCAGCGGTTTACCGATCGGTGGCAGCTCCCCCTTCTGCCTGCTCAGGAGAAACCCAGCTGTTCCAGGGCCCGACTCTGTTGAGTAGGAACATGCCCATGCCTACCCTGATTAGGTGTACCTCCCTCCTCAGCATGATAACCTGGTGTCCTGAAGCTGCTCAGCTTATGATGCACGATTTCCCAGCCGCTGGCCCTACTTGTCTCTGCCATGGTCATATTTTGTTTACGCCATGACCTGTCCACTGCCTCTTTCCATACCCCACGGGCTATGACAAGGCCCACCCATTCCCCCTGCAGACCTTTACCATTGCGATATTCAGCTTTTCTGGATCTCTCTAATGCAGCGTGGGCATGCATGCCTTTCCCCCAAGGTTTGCCAGATCATTCACCCCTATTTGCACTAGAACAACATCTGGCCTCTCTCCAGGTGTGTTCGGAAGGATTCATCAACCCTTTCGATAGACAGAGGGACCTTGTCAGATGTGAATTCCCCAGGGTACACCCGAAGGGGGATTCCTTGAAGTGTATAATCTCCAGCAGCGCTGCCTCCATCTGAGATGGCAAGTTTTCCGTCTTAACCTTCCAAAGACCCATCTCAGAGGCCATGAGTTTCTTAAGGCTAGCCTTTGTTCAGCTACTTTGTGCTATCTTGCCATTGTCAGCCCTGACTTATTCCTACTGCTATTTGTGCCGTGTTTCAATCCTGCCACTACCAACTGATGGGTGCTCCTGTTACCACCCTTGCACGCAATCCCTCCTGTGCACTCCATTGGGAATATTGTCCCTCTATCCTTAATATGAACCTGTGTTTCTAGCAGGGGTTGTTGTCCTAGTTAATTGCATTCTCGGGGTATTCTCTGTGACGTAGCTCGCTGACTCACTGCTACTGGCAGTACCAGCACCAAGTATACCACTTCAGACCATTCAAACCCCCCTCGCCTTAATAATGGCTTGGAGGGCAGGTATTAGTTCTTTATTGTATAGTGGTTTAATAAACAACTGTTGTCTTCATCTCTCCATTATGCAGCAGAGCCACCTTATAGCAGGCTGTCGCAGGTGCTGGTATTGTCTATGCGCCAGTGTCGTGCCCCCGCCATACTGCCCTTTAAACTAACGGAACATTAAATAATAACTAACGAAAAAGCCTCAACTTTGAGGGACTGGAAGTAGATTTGTCACGCCTTCAAGTGCAGCTTAGCCCTGCCTTAAATATGCGCCCCTCTGTTTGTTAGGCCGTTTCATAGAGGGGGGTGCCAGTAACCGAGCTCACGTAACTGCCTGTCAGGTCGTTCCTTGTCGCCCAAGCCATTCTTATAGCTTTGGGGGGTGTTGAACAACTTAAATCCTTGTGCTTGTAACAGTGTGGTGCTTTTTTCTGTGTGGGTGCTGTAGTTCACCACGCAGGCGGCGTCCATTGGTGGTGCACGTTGCAGTGGCCTCCTGTCGAGAGCCACTGCACCTTTCCCTTCAGCCTGTGCACTCCCCGCCCACCAGATACACCAAGACCATCAATCATACACGTTTAAATCAGTGTAGAAGTAATGTTACCTAAGGCAGGTGACTACCAGATCTATAATTACAAGCCCTCCATCCTGAAAGGCAGTATAGTTTTGTGATGCTCGTTCTGAAAAAAACCCAATTCAAGTTAAATGCAACACCATAGTTGGGGGTTCTCTTTCCCATCAGATTTGATTCTATCCCAATGAACCCTTTGTGCCATCTGAGGATAGCGAATGCCTGGGCAATCCTACAGCACCAAGGAGGCCTTTCCTGATCAGCCTGCGCTTTACAAATACACCTGCTATGCCATGTCCTGTTAGAATAACACGGAGGGACCGTAAGCTCATGGCCTGTATACATGCAGTGCATAGGCTTGTTGACCACCTTATTCCGGCTTCGGGTAAATGTCCTTCCAAGTATGTTATTCGTAACAATTGTCCACCAGATACCAAATTATCAGTTAATTTACACTTGAGCTGTTCAAGTGGCGAAAACGGGCCTCGCCTTTTACCTAGTGTGTGTTCTGTCCATAGGCTCCTTCTATATGCTGTGCAACACTGTAAGTGCAAACTTAATATATTACCTTGTGTATTTTGCTGCTTCAATAAGTGTTGCGAAGTGCGTTAGGGAACCCTGTGGTTACATAAGGCCATTTAGTCGCCCTTGAAATTATTAATAATCTAAGTGAGATTAGACCCTGGGGTGGCGGGAACCAGTATAGGGTGTCATAGCACTTTACCTCAAACAACGTTGTACTGAGACCACCATCATCCGCGTTTTAACCGTGTCATGTTACCTAAGACGGACGACTGTAGCCAAGCCCCTTTCAAGGGGATTGACCGCACAAACCTGTCTTGAAAATTAGATGGGCAAGGGGGATTGCGTGAGCAAAGCTGTCCTTGCCACCACTGCTGAGACCAGAACCCTTGCCTTAGCTTGCCGGTGATCCCAAATGCTCCAGACATTGCCTCTCTGCCACTGCTGCTGGACTGGTTTGAACTAGGTTAAATTCGTTTTTTTGTATTTTTTTTATCGCAGGATGTTGAGCCGACGCACGGGTGTAGCCATTCTGCCACGATCTCTCCCACGAGAACGGAGGCATTTTCAATATTATATATAACGGAGCCACAGTTGTTGCTTATTTACTTTATGAAACTAACAACCATTGACAAAGCTAATAGTTCTGGCTTGTTGTATGTATAATGTTATAGGTTGTATTATATATCTGGATGCAGTGACGGAAGTAGCAAAATACCTGACAGGCGGACACTATGCCAAGCACCGATTTGTAGCTTAAATGTTTTTTGGCATATGTCGCCCTAAGTGGGAAGGGTAGGCCCAGACGTGGGTCCCGTGCTCACTACACCACTGGATTCAAGCTAGCCTGGCTGATGAAGGGTGATGCCCTGAAACCGGTCCCAGGATGCTTGTTTCCGATCCAGGGAGGACCTGGCTTGGCAGTTCGGGCTGGACTTTTCCCATAAGGAACAGGGTCAAGACTGATTTGCATATGGCTGGGTCCAAACTAGGGTTGCGTGGTGAGCAAAAGAATGATGGATTAAACCCAGATCCTTGTGACTGGGGGTGAATGTTTGCGTTGTCCAGCATTCCGTCCATCAATTGTTTCTTTTGCATAAGTGTTTTTAAGCCAGGCCGTTATTTACATCGGCCACACCCCTTCGAGAGACCCTCTGGGTTTTTCATCCCACTTAATGCCCTCGCCCTATTTATCACTATGCTTCGCACCTGACTAACTCTGTTTATCTAATGTAGCCCAGACGAAGGGGGGTTTTGCTACCTAAACTCGTTTCCTTCTATTCTTTGGAAGAAGGAACAAGTTGATTAAACTTTTGAAAGTTTCCCGGGAGCAACATGCAAGCTCGGCGTCTGCCACACTTGGTCCGACGGAGTCTGCCCCGGTAACGCTCAGGCATACCTAGCCGCTTACTTTCTTTTCTTAACACCCGGTCACTCACTATTCCCGATGCGGGAGGGAAGTCCTCGGGAGATTACTTACAGTACAAAAAGATGCCAGCATGGCCTGGAAAGTGAAGAGTCAGGCCAGATAATCAATCATGCCTTATTATCTGGGCTGCCCAAATAAATTCTCCAGCATACTGTTATTCTTTTCCAAAAAAGGGGTTGAAAGTGCGCAGTGTTTTTATCTCAGTGTTCAGGGCTTTCATTAACCCTGGTTTCCTAGCGCAGCCATTTCCTGTCCTCTAAAGAGCAGCCTCAAGAATTGTATTGAACGGCTGCTCGATAAAGCGAGTGTAGCTGTTGACGCGCTAATAAAGCCTCCAGAGTCCCTTACTAAAATTAAAAGAAATCCATGGCTCAGTCAACCTCAAAGAGTTGGAACAGAAACTCTCTCCGCACTGGTCTCGGTCCCTGGGAAATTAACCTCTTCCTGAAAGCCCGGAAGCCTGCGATCGTTTGCTTGCGAGAATGTAGCAAAAGTTGTATAGATTGAAGTTAAAGACTTGGAAAACATAGGGCACAGTTAGCCAAAAGTTATTTTGCAATTGTGAAACCATTTGATTTAGAAAGGACATTCCGAAATTTTAGCTAAAATTGGAACTAGAAAGGTAAAAACGAACAACAGTTTACTACCTTTGCTCTTTTTCCAGGAGTTAATCCTTGTCTATCTCCTCACCCGTGGCATGGACAACGTGTCCTGGGGTAACAAACCAACTTCCAAACTGTATGATGAAGGCTGAGGCGTAGGTGGTAACTTGGAACCCTGCAACCTCACCAAAAGTGACCTCATCATGGATGAATTCCCTCCCAGCCCCACATTTGCGCATGCTGGACCAAAAGTCCCTCTGGGCAGCTTTGCTGACCTAATCTCCTGAATCCTCCTTACTCGAGGGGGCTGTATTTCAGACTTGTCTATGCCGGTTCTAAACAGTCAGTGTCTGTCTACCCCATACTTCTTTCTTTCACCTTACGGCCCTCGTCAGCAAAGCCTGTGTCTGTAACAGTGGTGGCCTGCAAAAGGGGGTCGCTTTACAAGTTAAACTGTTCCTTTAATTATTTGATTCAAACGACCCACTCCAAAGTCAGCTGCACTAGCCGCCATGCAACAAGCGATGAAGTGCTGAATGCTAGCATTTCCTCCGGGGCTGGCCGCCTAACTGTTTGCTCACTCCGTGTGTTTAGATGGCAGCCCACGCCACCAAACACGAGAACAATGGGCTGCTACAGAGAGTAATTGCAACGCATGGCGTAGCCTGGAGATGCGGGGTATTGAACCCGGGGCCTCAGACCTGCGAATCATGCGCTCTACGACTAAGCTACATCCCCACTGTGGTGGGGGGGTCTGGGCTACGGCTATTAGGATATTTATGGATAGGGGTCAAGGCCTGCAGGGGAATTATAATAACAAACACTGCACACTAGTAAGAGATAATGGTGACAGCCCCGAGCGGTTGTCGACACCTTTATTTATAGCCTCCCGTCCGCGCCCGGCGGGTGCATTGGATACATATTACTGCAGTGGCCGGATGGCTCACTACATCCCTCATAACCTTTAAACCAGAAAAACCAACAGTAGAGTGCGTCCAACACAATAACTAAGTCCACATGCAGCCATGGCTTCTAGCATACATAGTCTATTAGCCTCTGGCTGGGTCGAGGATTTTCTCTTAGCCGATAAGAGTGTCCACGCTGTGACACCTCCTCTCTCTCTCCTTCGTTGCCTTCAGCTTCCTCCCCTTGCTCTTCCGCTTCCATCAATTCCTGTTCCCTTTCCTCTCTCGGGGTCACACATGTTTCCGCACCTCGCCTCTCGATCCCAGGTTCCTCACGTAACTCTCTTGGGGTCTCACCTTATCCTCCCCCTTCTTGAGACCAAACTTTCTTGAACCACGACATGTTTCTTGGCAGTTGTCGACTTCCCCTCTGGGCGGTGACCATGGTCCCTTTCACCCCCACAACTGTCCAAATGTCACGTTCAAATGCTGTTTTGAATTTCGACCCTTGATGACGGTTCTTCACCACTACTCTGTCTCCCACTTCCAGGCTCACCCTTTGAGTCCTCCTGCGGCGATTGGCTCTCTCATTGTTCATTCGTCTTTTGGCTTGAGTCACATCTACATCCATCGTCCCTGGTATCCACTCGCTGGTACCACGTCTCTCACTTCCCTTTTCATCACGAGACAACTTGGTGAACACCCGGTGGTGCTGTGAGGGGTCTGCCGGTAGGCCCTCAGGAACTGGTGCAGACACCCCTCCAACTCTACTTGCTGATCCACCCCAATTCTCAGTGTCTTATTTAGAGTCCGCATAAAATGTTCCACCTCCCCATTGGCTTGCGGCCATTGAGGGGTCACTTTTCTGTGCCTGATGTTGCGGTGATGCAAGAAAGCCTTGAATAACTCTCCCTGGAAGGGTGGTCCATTGTCTGTACGAATCTCTTGTGGTAGCCCTAACATAGCAAACGTTTTCTCTAGGACCGGCCTGATGTGTTCAAATGCTGTTGACGGCACCACTTCTACCACCGGGAACTTCGAATATTGGTCCATCATTACCAGCATGGCACGGCCGTCTGGGAACTTGCCGAAATCCATGCTGACTGCTGACAAGGGCTAGTACTGGACTCTTCCGTGATGATTGGGTGTGGGGGCGGCTCACTTCCTGTTATGAGACACGAATGGCAGCCACGTACTATGTCCTCAATCATTCTATCCACTCCCGGGAACAACACTTTGGTCCGGAGCCTAGCCTTTGTTTTGGCTATTCCTTGGTGGCCTTGGTGTGCTAACTCCGCCGTTCTTCTCCACAGTTTCCGGGGCACCACTATCAGTGATCCTCGTAGCACCAGCCCTTCTTCGTTCTCACTCAGCTCATCGCAACATCGCCACAGGCAGGTTCTGGCCTCTCTTTCTTCATCAGTCAGTCGTCCTATGCCGTCTAGGAAATTCTTCCAGTTGTGTCCTCGCAGGGCCTCTTTGACGTCCGTCAGACAGCCATCCTCCTTGGTGGCGTCCACCAGTTCTTCCAAAGACAATGCTCTGGGACATGCAAGTTCAGTTATCATTCTTATGAAGCTTTCCGCTCCTCCATCAACCTCCTTCTGCCATTGGGGATCCGCGGCCACCGGGTGTCTTGACCGGTAATCCGCTGGGTTGTTGACCGCAGGTCGATATTGCACCTCAAAGTCATACTGCTGGAGCAGTACTGCCCACCGTTCAATCCGCGGGGGCCCGCTCCTCGCAGTTCCTCCAAAGAGTGGCACTAAGGGCTTGTGGTCGGTTATCACTTTGAATTTGTGGCCACATAGATATATATCAAAATGTTGGCACGCCCACCTGATCGCCAACACTTCCCTCTCCACCTGTGCATATCGAGTTTCAACAGCCGTGAGCGCTTTGCTGGCGTACGCGATGGGTACCCACTCATGTCGGTCCGTTTGCTGTAGGAGCACTGCCTCTAGCCCCACCGGGCTGGCATCGACTATTAGCTCTGTCGGACTTCCAGGCTTGAAGTACGCCACCGTCGCCCCCGTTAGGAGGGCACCCTTCACCTCTTGAAATGCTTGCCCCGTCTCTCTTTGCGCTGCCTCCGCCGAAGCACGGAGCGACCCGCAGCCTCCATACCTTGGGCTCACACGCGAGGGTTCGCGTCAGCGAGTCACCGCAGCCACGATCGTCCTCCGGCCACAAAGGTACCAGACACCGCCTCGTGCACTCCGGTGCACGCCGCAGCCGCCACAGAGGCAGCCCAGCACGTCGCGGGCTCGAAACCGCCTTGTCGCCTGTGTGGTGGGGGTGGGTCTGGGCTACGGCTATCAGGATATTTATGGGTAGGGGTCAAGGCCTGCAGGGGAATTATAATAACAAACACTGCACACTAGTAAGAGATAATGGCGACAGCCCCCAGCGGTTGTCGACCCCTTTATTTATAGCCTCCCGTCCGCGCCTGGCCGGGAGGATGCATTGGATACATATTACTGCAGTGGCCGGATGGCTCACTACACCCACTAACAGTTTGAGATTAACCACACGGAGCAAGTCTCTCTGCACTCGCGAGAGTTCGCACTGGACCTGCTTTTGTCGTTTAAGTGCGACAAGTCCCACACCCTGACGATCATGGCGGTAGTGGAGACAAGGTTCCAGGAGGGGATCCGGCGCCTCCTCCTGTTCCCGTTCTGCACAAGACACTATCGCGCCAGCCACCACTATGGCCGTTAGCGCGGAAATACACAGAGGCTGTACTGTACTCCCACCCCTTGTCCAGCAGTAGTTTCATTAACTTTGACCCGTGCTCACATCCACCGCCTGATGACGCGTCTTCGGGGGTACCGCCGCCCGCTCTGACCCACTCTGCGGTGAGTGACCTAAGCGGCCGGCCATCCCAACGCGAGGCAGGATCTTCTGTTCGGACTATCCTGCACCTTGGCTTTGTCGCCCCACAAGCGCCGCCACAATGGCTCGAGGCACCCCTGTGAAGCCCGCCCCTCTGGCTCCAGGTGCTGGTGCATTCCCGATTCTTTGCTTGTGCCACCCAGTCAGCGCCCCTGCCTCATCTGTAGGCCGCAGAGTATGGCCAAGTCTCGTTGCATAACACGTCGGTCCCTCTGTCTGCCATGCTTCCTCTCCGGGCTGAACGTCTCTGTTCCTTTTGCTCTAGCATCCCTGGTGTGGCGACGTCAATTCTCTTCCAAGGCGATGAGGTGATGGTCAGCTGTGGCCAAGAGGGGGGCCTCTGCCCTCTTTTGACCTCCTTGGCCTCCACGCCCTCCTTCCTCTATTGGGCAGTTCATTATTTCAAAAGGTGCGCCCAATCTTCGCACAACTTTTTTCGCGGGCTTTTTACCCGCAGTGCTTCCGGTGTTCCCTCTGCCGGTGGGGGTTTCCTGCGGGCCCCTATTAGGTCTGGCTTTGCCTCCCTGGCCCGCGTCGTACCTACTCTAGGAACGCACATTATTATAAACAGCTGAAAGCAATGTTGCAAATCGTTCAGTATCATCTCCTTTCTTCCAACCAGTGAGCTATCGAATCATCTTGAGAACTGTCTTGTCCCGTTCTTTCTCACATTCCTTCTTACTGAGCTTACAAAGGATTGCCTTGAAATATGAAACGAATCTTAAAACTAGAATTACATATGAAGCCTTTTGATTGTAAGACCTCCTTTCCCATGGATATGAGCACATTCTAACCTAATTAAATAATTTGTGTGTTAGGGTAAACAATAGACTTATGTAAAATGAAACATTTGCAGCAATTAATATTATTCAGCACCACATTTCTTCATTGTAAATCGGAAAAGAAATAGGTAAAACTATTAACATTTTCTATTCATGCATTGTTTTTAATGTCTGAAATGATATAAAGTCATTCTATTCAATTATAGTGTTTCTAGCAAAACATTTCAAAACTTTTTATTATTAATCAAAAATTCTCTAATGCAGTGTGGTGTGATGCTTTAAAAACAAAATATGTCGGGATAAGGCCAACTATCAAGCATTTTGTGCATGTCTCAGCACATTCAGTTTTGCTGCTAAAATAATGAAGCTTGCTTTAACATTTTGAGGCCTTGTACTATTCGGTCCAACTGGGTACTATAAATTTGCACATTTTAATGTTGCGTCAGTACAAAAGTTTGCACGTTTGCATTGCATGCGCCTCTTTAACTATATTAATTTTACATTTTGATAAAAAGCCTTTTCACACTTCTACTATTTTTTGCGACAATATTATATGGTATTGGCGCAAAAGGCATAAAGAGCAGAAGGGCACAAACCGGGGGTACATGCGGGTAGACTGCGTCCATCCCACTATTTTCAAAGGATAGACATCGTCTCCCCTGTCAAGAAGTTCGGCCCCACAGAAATATGCTGAACTTGTCCCAGTAGTGTATTTTTTAGACACCGGGACATGTTCAGTAGCGCCTGCACATTGTCTGCCTTCCATTCCCAGAAGCAACTTGCAGGCTAGGAGGGGGCTTTTTAGACCTAGCGTTGCAGCGCGCATGCGCTGCTCGCTCTGCGAGGCATATTGTATTAGGGTATGTTTTAGAAGTGGGTTGGAAGCCCCGCCCCTATTTTTCATTGGCTGGCATCGTCTATGGTAAACGCTGGCCTCCGATTGAAAATGAGGCTTCTTAGTCCCGCCTTGTTACCGCCCTGTCTCCTTTTGGGACGGCCCATCAGGACTGGATCTTTTACTTTCGGCGTTAGACTGTCTCCTTCAATTAGTCCCCCTCCTTCCCTTTGTTCGACTCAGTCGTGTCTTCACCAGGCTCCGGATTGGGCCTCGGGCCCCGGCAGTGTCAACACTGCATAGATACCGCGCGGAGTCTCCAGGGGGAGGATCTCTAGGCGCTGGGTGCAGCTCACGGAGACGATATGGGTGGAGGATTGAAGGCGGGCGTCGGTGTGCGGGAATCTGCGAGGATGCATCGGCCGTGGCACTCTGACTGGAGGTGGGATGGAGTGGGGCGCACAACAGCCCGGCGTCCAAGACCAAAGTCAAAGCAAATTCCACATGTAGCGCCAACATTTACAGCGCAAAGATCTCGGGGGGGGGGGGAGGGGAAACGGAGCGCCGAGAAGCGAGGACGCAAGGCGCCCAAATAGCGCATGCCTTTGAATTGCAGAAGGTGTACGTTTCCGGGCCCAAAAAATAGTAATACAAACACCCCAAAGCCGAGCGCGGCGCCTGTCCGTGGGACGAGCCTCTAAGCGCTCTCATGGAGATTTAATGTATTTGTTTTATTTTACGTGCTTGTAAAGCGCTGCGTGACCGCAAGGTGTGTAACACAACACTGAGAGTATTTCACTTAAAATAATACATTATTAACTGCAGAAATAAACGATAGACCGTGCAACCTTCGCCTTACGGCTAGAGCTGCCGACTTTGGAGCTGGGGAACCGGGTTCGAGCCTCGGAGCATTTGAAATGCAATAGGTCTCTCATTTACGCAAATTTGAGCTATTGGCATTGTAAATGAGAATGCCTTTTATTTATGTTTTGGTTTTTAAAATATAAATAAAATGCATTGTCATTTAGAATGCCAATAGCTTAAACTCGCGTAAATGCGATACCTAGTGCATTGCAAATGCTAGTCTACAGCTCTCAGCACTGTTGGGGCCGTCGATCACCAGGTCACCGCAGGCGTCAGCTCACTGCCTCCCATCGCCTGTAGAAAGTGATTTACAGGCTGTTTGAGCCAATTAGCGTCTGCGACTTACAACGGGGCGGCTCATCATGGCACCTCTGAAGTACAAATCGGCCGGGCGGCGGCTTAAAGGTGCCCTTCAGATGGCTGGGTCTGCAGAACAGGCGGTGTTGTCCAGCAGCTAAATCCACACGGGGGGGGGGGCCCTGTCCACCCAGAGAGCCCCGGCCTGTCAAAACAGCTGCTGAGCCCAAACACAACACAGCTTACACGGGATTTGTTTATTACAGGCGAGGTTAAGTAATGTCACGGGATAGGGAAAGCAGACACTACTGGTTCGGGTGGGCCAAGTAGGGTATGTTCTAGAGATGCCTTTTCTAGAGTTAGGTGCCGACCCCAATGTCTCGCTTCGTAACTTGTGATAACTTAAAAACGTGATGTATTTGTACACCATGTGCCAGTGAATTTGATGCGTGTTATCCACAGGGAATTCTCTTCGGCAATCACGCTTATCAGAACGTTTTTCATGAAGCTTGGTGTGGCGCGGTGGAGAAGCAGACAGGGACAAAGTTGTAGGGGATAGAGGGTTTTATTAGCAGTAACAGGCCAATAACACGGTGTTCCGTGTAAAATGCGACAACTCAGGATCACTGCGGTCTTGACGTGGCGTTCGCCTTTGGGTTCTCTCCTTCTTTCTTCAGAAAGGAGCCAGGGATGGAGCCTCCAACCTTCCGGTGTCTCATTATACCGAAGTGGCTCCCCGGGGAGTGCCAGTGGTCAGAACATGAAAGAAAGACCCCTTGATGAAGAGGTCCTGTCTGCGTACGAAATGGTAGGGAGAAGGGAGTGCAGGGAGTATTCACCCTGGACCAACACCAGTGAGTATGCGCACGTTCTCGCTAGCTAGAGCGGCCCCTTAGGCATTCAGCTCCCTCCACCCACGCCGGGTTTTGTAATCCCAGCGTCCCTTCCCCATGCAATCCCTATCCGAGCCCGTACCTTGTGAAGCCACGCCCCTCCTGGGACACGGCTGGCTTCCTCGCGGTACCGGATAGGGTCCGGCTCCCTCTCGGTGTCGTGGCGGGCGAAGGCGTCCTCTTCTCGTGGTCCCGGCACCTCCTCCGCGACGTCTTCGGTCCCTGGCAGGAACGACGAACCAGGGGGTATGAAGAAGGTCTCTGCTCGGCTCTTGTTCTCTTCCGGCTCCTCTCTCTCCGTCCTGGGGCTTCCCAACGAGAACACTTCCTGCAGCGCCTCTTCCGGCTTTATCCAGGCCGGATCCCCTGATGCGGTCATGTGACCGGTGAACGAGCGCGTTGGAGGCGCGCTCTTAAAGGAGTAGAGCCAGCTGTCCTCGCTGGTAGGAGCCTGGAAACAAAGGAGGGGACAGGGAGAGAGGTAAGGGGAGCCCGGTTCTTGAGCCATGGTTGGAATGTCATCCCGGGGCGGTAGGGCTTCCTCACACACCCCCACCCTAGTCTGTTCACGGTCGGGGAACAGAGGAATGCGTGAAAGGAAGTCTGCGTTCGCATTGCTGGAGCCTCTGCGGTGGTGGACCTCAAAAGAAAAGGGCTGGAGGGAGAGGAACCAGCGCAGTATCCGTGGATTGTTCCCCTTATTCTGGCTCATCCATAGGAGAGGGGCGTGGTCGGTGTACAGGACAAAATGGGAACCCTCCAGGTAGTATCTGAGTTTGTCCACCGCCCACTTGATTGCCAGACACTCCTTTTCAATAATGGGATAACGCTGCTCTCGAGGGTAGAGCTTGCGGCTTATGAATAACACTGGGTGTTCCTCACCTTCAGGGGAGACTTGGGATAATACCGCCCCTACTCCGTGTTCGGAGGCATCAGTTTGGAGCAAAAAAGGTTTCTTGAAATCTGGGGATCTCAGAACGGGGCTGGAGGTGATGGCCGTTTTCAAAGCAGAAAACGCCTTCTGGGCTTCTGGTGGGGGATGTAGCAGGTCTTTGATCTTTACTTGTTTCTGTAGCAAGTCAGTAAGGGGTGTAGCCAATTCAGAATACTGGGGGATAAAGCGCCCGTAGTACCCAAGGAGCCCGAGGAATGCCCTGACTTCCTTCTTGGTGGTGGGAAAAGGAGCCTGTTTTATGGCTTTCACTTTCTCCTCCTGCGGTTCTATGTGTCCCTTCCCAAGGAGGTACCCCAGGTACTTAACCTTCTGAAAGCCTGCCCGGGACTTCTTCGCTTTTATGTGTAGCCCTGCTTCTTGGAGAGCCCGGAGTACTAGCTGGCAGTGTTGTAGATGCACCTCCCAGGTGGGACTGTAGATGACGATATCGTCAAGGTATGCGGAGGAATACTCCTGGTGGTTGGCCAATACCCTGTTCATAAGTCTCTGGAAGGTGGCAGGTGCTCCGTGTAGGCCAAAAGGCAACATCGTAAATTCATATAGGCCTGTGGGTGTTGCAAAGGCCGTCTTTTCTTGGTCTTGGGCTCTTAGGGGTACCTGCCAATATCCCTTTGTGAGATCTAGGGTGGTGATGTACCGTGCCTCCCCTAGCTTCTCAATCAGCTCGTCCACTCGAGGGAGGGGATAAGAGTCACATTTGGAGATCGCGTTCACTGCTCAGAAATCAATACAAAAACGGACGGAACCGTCCGGCTTTGGTACTAATACTATTGGGGAGGACCACTCGCTTTGGGACGGCTTTATGACGACCAGAGCGAGCATACTCTCGACCTCTTGGCTTATGGCCTTTCTCCGGGCTGCAGGAATGCGGTAGGGTTTTTGTCTTACCACTTGTCCGGGTTGTGTTGGGATGGTGTGTTCTGCTAAGGATGTCCTACCCGGAAGGTCTGAAAACAAGGGGGTAAAAGGCCGTAGGGCAGAGGTCTTCAAACTTTTTGATGCCGAGACCCCCTTGCCAAACCTTTTTAGGGGTAAGGACCCCCTTCTGACAAAGTTTTCTAGAAACTGGTACACCTCATCATCAACAACTATCGACAACCATAAATGCCCCTGTTAGACCTGGCATCTTTTGGCATGTTTCCCCTGTCTTTTTGTTTTCTGACCTCCTAGTTTTGACTCAGTTTTTTTCTGGTTTAGTGTCTCTGCGCACTTTCTCACGCTGTTCAGTGTTAAAGTGCAAGTGCTCCTATTGTAAATTGTATTATGGATTGGTGTTTCCATGATTGGCATGTTGGGTGTACTAGTAAGTCCCTAGTAAAGTGTACTGAGGGTGCCAGGGCCTGTCAATCAAATGCTGCTGGTGGGCCTGCAGTACTGATTGTGCCACTCACACAAGAAGCCCTGAAAAGGGTTATAAGACCTGCCACTGCAGTGTCTGCGCGCAGTTTGTAACTGTCATGTCGACCTGGCAAGTTCGCCCACTTGCCAGGCCCTAATCTTCCCGTTTCTTACATGTAAGTCATCCCTAAGGTAGGCCCAAGGTACCCATGTGGGCAGGGTGCCATGTATAATAAAGGTAGGACGTGTACTAGTGTGTGTGACGTGTCCTGGTAGTGAATTACAGTGTGTTTCATTATTCACTATGGAAAGGCTATCTGTCCCATAGGATAGAATGAGAGTTTACTTATAACATCTTATAAGCATATCTTCTCATTGGGACAAGATGGAGAAATGGGGTTTAGTATGCCTGAACTCAAAATATAAAAATGCATCTTTTAGTAAAGATGATTTATATGTTCTGTGTTTGAAAATACCACTTTTAGAAAGTAAGTATTTTCTTGCTTAGCCATCCTGTGTGCCTCTGCTGGGTTTGTGGATTGACTGTCTGGCTTTGGAGTGACATGGGCTGGGATGTGCATTCTCATCAGACAGCCACGGGGGGTGTCAAGGTGTGTCCTGCCTTTCCTGGATGAGTAACGGCTGGACTGAATTTAGAATAGTAGGAGGAGATTTCCTTGCACCTGAATGGGCCTGGTCTGCCTTGGACAATGCTGTCTCCACTTCCTGCCAGGAAGCTGGGCCAGAGAGGATGGAACTGGTCTGGGCTGGGCACAGACACTCTCTGCCCAAAAGCACAAAGAGAAACCGAGTATAAATATTGGGGCCCAGAACTTTAGAACTCGCTGGAATCAAGGAACCTGCCAAGAAGAAGAGCTGTAAGAACTGCCAAGAGGAGTATTGCCCCTTTGCTGTGTTGTTGCTTTGTTGGGTTGGCCTGCAGTTGCTGCTTCTGCCTTGGGTAGTGAAAGGACTGGACTGACATTTGTTTAGCTGTTGCCGAGTATGTCCAAGGGCTTGAAGTAGAGCTTGCCTCCTGTTCTGAAGTCTCAGGGACCGCAAAGACTTCACCGACCTGGGGGTACCGCCCCTGGAACTGTGGTTTCAGTTGCCACAGAGGGGGGAAAGCAACCAATTCCGTCGCTGGCTCCGTCGCTGGCTCCATGTCCTGAAGGCACCACAGAGGGCACCGCCGCATCTCGCACCGCAACCCTGGTCTCACCGACGAAGACTGCCGCCGCCGAGCTGCTGCTTGCACCGTGAACTGTGGGCACCGCACTCCCCACCCCCTCGCTTCACTTCGCCGCCCTGGTCTCACCGACGCCGTCGCTGCCTGCTGACTTCGACACCTGTGACCGCACCGTGGCTTGGGGCCACCGCTCGTAAGTCTTGCGACGCACCGCCTCATCCCACACCGCAGTCAGGACCGACCGATGCCAGCTCCCCGCAACCGGCACTGTCACCTGCACCGTGATCTGTCAGCACCGCAACGAGCACCGCCTTCACTCCGCACCGCATCCCTGGTTTCACCGATGCCGATGGACGACCATCACCGAGCCACTGCCTGCACCGCGACTTGAGGGCACCGCACGCCATCGCTCCGCTTCACACCACAACCGCGACGGTGGCCACGACCGGCCCGCACCAACGTCATCTGCCGCAACGAAAAGGTACTGTTTACGAGTCTGCCAACACCCCGACCGACGCGGTCAGACGGAACTGTTGGATTCTGTTGTTCTGAGCACCGCTGTAGCACCGGACGGAGCTACCGACTTCAAGGAACTACATTTTTAAGGTTATTCTTGCAAAGTGTATATTTCTAAGTACTGTATGTTGGATTTTTATCGTTTTGGTCTTGTTTTGAATATATAAAGTATTGGATATTTTTCTAAACTGGTTTGGTGTTCTTTTGTAGTGTTTTCACTGTATTACTGTTGGTTATGTGCAAATGCTTTACACACTGCCTCTGAAATAAGCCTGACTGCTCGTGCCAAGCTACCAAGGGGGTGAGCAGGGGTTATTTCAGTAGTGTATCCCTCTTAACCTGACTAGAAGGAAGAGTCCCTACCTGGACAAAGGTGCAAACCATTGCCAACTAGAAACCCCCATTTCTAACAGCCCCCAATTACAACAGCAAAGAATTTTTACGGTGGGGAAATGATTTTAAACAGTGTTTAGCAAACCAAAGGTCAGTGAGCGTAGGAGTGTAGCCAAAGGTGTAGCTAAATACAAAGGGCCTCATTTATGAGGAATTGGCGTAGGGCAGCGCCGCAAGTCTTCTTGCGGCGCTGCCCTATGCCAATGTGAAAGGGCAGGAATGCACCGTATTTATGAAATACGGTGCATTCCAGTCCTTTTCCCTTGCATTGGTGCACAAATTGCTGCCTAGCACCAACATAGGCAGGATTGTTTTTGTACAGGAAGGGGCACCTTCCTTCACCAAAACAATCCTGAGGGGCGTTTTCCTCTTTCTATGTGAGCTGCAGAATGGAGCACACATGGAAAGAGGAAAAAACGAGGAGAAATGAAAACATTTCTCCTCGTTCCGCCTCCACTGGGAGGGGCGTCCGTTTTTGGAGCTGCCCCAGGTTTAAGTGATTTTGTAAATATGGGACCGCATCAAAATCCATGGGTGTTGCGTGGTGGAACACCCCCTTGACGCAGAGTAAGGCAATGACTTGTGCTGCTATGTCTTACTCCATATCTATGAGGCCATGCAAAGCCATGCAGGGTGACTTTGCACTGCCTCATAGGTATGGTTGAGACGCTTGTGCCACCGGAGCATAAAATAAATGATGCTCTGGTGATGCAAGTCCCTCATAAATAAGCTCAAAATATTCTGTACGTTTTTTAGGTCTTTCACCATCAGGTATCTACATATAAAATAATGGGCAGCGTAAATGAAAAATAAATTTAAAAAAGTTATTGCTCAGTGGGAAATGCACTGTAGTACATTATAAAATCTCTATTAGTTAATGCACTGCAGAGGTCTGTGTGTAACCAGAGAACCACAGAATTAAATCTTGATTGGTTCAGTGGAGAATAGTGATGTGTATTTTTAGTGCTACGTAGTCACAGCCTGTGACAGAAAGCACGGTGAATATGTAAGTCAATTTTTTATACTTGCATTACACACAGAACGCTGCAAAACATGCAAATTGTTTCACGATAAAATGGTGCTTTCAAAATGTAGATTTTAATAATACCAGAGCGTATGTAATGCAATTTCTTTTTTACATAACTGTCCCTTCAACATCTCTTTAGGGGCACTAAGAGCTGTGTAAATGCAGTTAAAATTAAAAGCAAGAACTTCCCAGCCCAGTTGTTAACTCTTTGCACTTCCAGACAAAAAAACAAGGGGCCTATTAGCAATAACCGGCGATAATTATCGCTAAGCGCAGTTAGCGCTAGGATAATTATCGCCGGCTATCGCAGGTTTCTATCGCGGAGATAGCGTGCTATCAGCAACGCTTATCTCCAAAGCGATAGAAACCCTGGAAAACAGTGTGAATATCGCTTGAAAACAAGCGGTATTCACACTGTGACCAGTGTTAGCTTGGCGATAGGGCGAGGGGGATTTAGCCATGTAATCCACCTCCCATTGGATTACATGGCTAAGTCAGGGTGAGACCAGGCGTTAACAAACCAGCGCTAAACGTGTTTAGCGCTGGTTCGTTAATCACCCCCTGCCTCGCTAATAGGCGATAGCGACCTTAGCGACTGTTTCCAGTCGCTTTTTGGTTGGGAACGCCTACTTTGCATGCCATTA
Source organism: Calotriton arnoldi (assembly GCA_963921515.1). Taxonomy (NCBI): domain Eukaryota; kingdom Metazoa; phylum Chordata; class Amphibia; order Caudata; family Salamandridae; genus Calotriton; species Calotriton arnoldi. Next base: position 96,925 of record CAWUFW010017389.1, read on the forward strand.
GCGATAAATATCGCTGGCATGCAAAGCGGCACCCAACCCGGTCGCTAACGCCTAAAAGCTGTCGCTAACAGCAGTTAGCGACAGCTTGCTAATAGGGCGTTTGCATTATCGCCGCTTTAGCGGGAAAAAGTCCAGCTAAAGCGGCGATCGAGCCCTTGATAATATGCCCCCAAATCTTTGTCACCACAAAGAGCCAGAACTGCTCCCAAGCATCCTTTACACTAGCAGATTAACTGATAAGGCACATTCGCCTTTCATTCAGGCAAGCAGCTGATAACGATCTAAATTAGCTGTCCCAGGACGGCTGTCTTTTTGCAGAGACAAGTGAAGCTGGGGAATCTGCGACCCCCTTCCAGGGACTACACGACCCCCCTGGGGGTCTGGCCCCCCAGATTGAAGACCTCTGCCGTAGGGTGTTCTGTAAGGTGTCCTTCTGAGTGTGGGTGAGCTCGGGGTTGACAACCAATTGGTGTAGGGTGGTGTCATGGGAGACGACGGGGACAATGGTGTGCAAGTCCTTGGGGAGAGGACCCAGCCATTTTTTAAGTAGGTTGATATGGTACAACTGCGTGCGTTTGTGCGTGATTTGTAAGTGGTAGGAAGTCAGACCTACTTTCTTTACGACCTTGAACGGGCCTTGCCAACTGGTTTTTGCTTTTGGCAAGGAGGATGGCGTCAAGACCAGGGCCCAATCCCCTACATTCAGCTGTCTCCACTTCTTCCCCCTGTTATATAGAAGTTGTTGCTTGGTCTGGGCCCGCTCTAGGTTTGCATCAGCGAATTCTCTCAGTTTCTGTAGCCGGGTGCGTAGGCTTTGAGTATACTCAAGGAACGAACTGGTTTCCTCTTGCGTTTCCTGCTCCCATGCTTCCTTGGTTATCTCCAATAAACTACGCGGCTCCCGGCCATAAAGGAGTTGGAAAGGGGAGCAGCCGAGACTGGCTTGAGTCTGGCTTCGGACAACATAGAGAGCTAAAGGTAATAGTTTGTCCCATTCTTTCCCTTCAACGCTCAACAACTTTTTTAGGGTCAGCTTTAGTGTAGTGTTGTAGCGTTCGCGCAGCCAGTCAGTCTGGGGGTGATAAACGGACGTTTTAATGTGCGATATATCAAGAGATTTGCATATTTGGGCCATCAGTTTGGACACAAAGGGGGTTCCTTGGTCCGTAAGTATCTCACGTGGGAAACCAACACGGGAAAACAGCTCCAACAGTTTGTCGCTAATGTTTTGGGTGGTGGGTGTACGCAGAGGGAAAGCCTCGGCTTGTGGCATAATCGAGGACGACCAGGGCATAGAGGTTACCCTGCCTGGTTCTGGGTAATGGCCCAATTAGATCCATGCCGAGTCTCTCAAATGGGTTACCCATGATTGGAAGAGGCTGAAGGGGAACGGCTGGGGGTTTGTGGGGGTTTTTCCTCTGGCATACTTCACATTCGTGACAGAATCTGGTGACATGTGAGAAGACGCCTGGCCAGTAAAAATGTCGTAACAGCGGAGTGGTCTTTTGTGCACCCCTGTGTCCCGCCAAGAGATGTGAGTGTGCGAAGAATAACACTTGGTCCCGGAGGGCTTGGGGTACAACCAGTTGGGGAGGGTCACCATGTCTTCCTATCCTATACAGGAGGTCCTTGGTGATCTGAAAGAAGGGGAAGACTGAGTGTGTTGTGGGTGCTGTCTGTTGGGCCTGATCCCAGGCTGCTCTAAGCGTGGGGTCGTTTTTCTGTGTGAACCTGAAGCACTTGTCCGAAAGCCAGGGAGCTTGGTTGAGGTAGTTTGGACGAGTAGCGGTAGGGAGCAAGACCCTGTCTCTTATCAAAGAGACAAAAAAGAGGGATTATCCTGCCCTATTATCAGTTGTTTGGGAAGAGTGGGCAAAACCCCAAGTGTGGCCTGGAGGGTTTGACCGCTTGGCAGGGATATAGGCAACTTAACCAAGGGGTAGACCCGGATATCCCCATGAACGCACCTAATGGGGACGTGTTCTCCAGGTAGGACAGGTGTTGGCCCTATCACTGACTGACGGATTACCGACTGGCGACAGCCGGAGTCCAATAGGGCGTTTACCCTTACCCCTTTATCGTCACACTCGCATAAAAACTGGGTCCCATCTCTTCGATATACAGAATCGAGCGGGGAATACAGCCTATGTCCATGGGTTCGTCCTGGGATTTCTTGCGGGGACCGTTCTGAGCGATATGCCCCCATTCCCCACACTCAAAGCATTGGGGACCCCTGGTAGGAACAGGCTCCGTACGGAGGTGGCGTTTCCTCATGGGTTCTGGGAGTGGTTTCAAGGGCTTTTTATCGGGTTTGTTAGGACCGCCCGGGGGTCGTGTCGATTTGTCGGTGTCCCAGGGCAGGGAACGGGGTTGTGCTCTGTAGAAGGAAGTAGCCATGTCAACCGCCTGCTCCACCGTCGGGTGGGTGTGCTGTTTCAGCCACCTCTGTATGGGGTAGGGTAGGGCTTCGATATACTGCTCTATGTAAACCAGAGACAAGTCAACGCCGTCTCATCTTCATGCTTCAACACCCTGCGCATGCTCCGCAAGATCTTCAGATGGATCCCCACTGAAACCAGGAAGACCGTCACCCAGGCACTCGTCACCAGCCGACTGGACTATGGGAACACCCTCTACGCCGGAACCACAGCCAAACTTCAAAAAAGACTCCAGCGCATCCAGAACGCCTCCGCACGACTCATCCTGGACATCCCCCGACACAGCCACATCACCGGACACCTGAAAGACCTGCACTGGCTCCCCGTCAGCAAGAGAATCACGTTCAGACTCCTCACCCACGCACACAAGGCCCTCCACGACCTGGGCCCAAAGTACCTCAACGACCGCGTGACCTTCTACACGCCCACACGCCAGCTACGATCAACCAGCCACGCCCTCGCCACCGTACCACGCATCCGCAGAACCACCGCCGGAGGAAGATCCTTCTCCTACCTGGCAGCCAAGACCTGGAACTCCCTCCCCACTCACCTTCGGCGAACCCAGGACCATCTCTCCTTCAGGAAGCAGCTCAAGACCTGGCTGTTCGAGCAGTAACTTACCCCCTCCCCCAGCGCCTTGAGACCCTCCCGGGTGAGTAGCGCGCTCTATAAATGCCGTGATTGATTGATTGATTGATTGATCTCTTCTTTTGTGTTGCTTTCTGGTTTTAGCCACTTGTCCGCAGCTGTCTTTAGTTTGAAGTACAGGGTCTTTGGATTGTCGGCCGGTGTTCCCCTTTCCTTCCTAAAGCGTATTCTATAAGCTTCGGAGTCCATACCCAAATGGTCTAGTATGATATCCTTTATGTCCTGGTATGGCGTGTTGCCGTTCGCGTTTGCCACCTGGTGGGCGGCCAGTGCTTCTCCGGTGAGGAGAGGGGCCAAGAAAAAGGGCCACTTGGCCTCCGGCCACCCTGACGCTCTGGCAGCCCTTTCGAAATTCAGTAAGAACGCGTCAGGATCCTCCCCTGGCACGTACTTTTGTAATGACACATTAGGTCCGGTCCCGGTGTGAGTCTGTAACTGGGCGGTTAGCTGTAGGCGGTCGTCTGCCACTTTCTGTATGCTCTCTGCCTGGTTGGTCATGGAGGCCCTGAGCAGTTCCCTGTCGGCTTGGGTGGAGGTCATTTGTTTCTCCACTGCCCATTCCAGCTTCTCCTGCCCTCGTATCAGCTGCTGGATTAGGTTCTCCATTCCGTCCGATTAGGGGGGCGTTCGATCCCACTTCTGACACCACGTGTGGCGCGGTGGAGAAGCAGACAGGGACTACGTTGTATGGGATAGAGGGTTTTATTAGCAGTAACGGGCCAATAACACGGTGTTCCGTGTAAAAAGCGACAAAACTCAGGATCACTGGGGTCTTGACGTGACGTTTGCCTTTGGGTTCTCTCCTTCTTTCTTCAGAAAGGAGCCAGGGATAGAGCCTCCAACCGTCCGGTGTCTCGTTATGCCGAAGTGGCTCCCCGGGGAGTGCCAGTGGTCAGAACATAAAAGAAAAGAAAAACACCCCATGAGGAAGAGGTCCTGTCTGCGTACGAATTGGTAGGGATCAGGGAGTGCAGGGAGTATTCACCCAGGACCAGCACCAGTGAGTATGCGCACGTTCTCGCTAGCTAGAGCGGCCCCTTAGGCATTCAGCTCCCTCCACCCACGCCGGGTTTTGTAATCCCAGCGTTCCTTCCCCATGCAATCCCTATCCGAGCCCGTACCTTGTGAAGCCACGCCCCTCCTGGGACGCGGCTGGCTTCCTCGCGGTACCGGATAGGGTCCGGCTCCCTCTCTGTGTCGTGGCGGGCGAAGGCGTCCTCTTCTCATGGTCCCGGCACCTCCTCCGCGACGTCTTTGGTCCCTGGCAGGAACGACGAACCCGGGGGTATGAAGAAGGTCTCTGCTCGGCTCTTGTTCTCTTCCGGCTCCTCTCTCTCCGTCCTGGGGCTTCCCGACGAGAACACTTCCTGCAACGCCTCTTCCGGCTTTATCCAGGCCGGATCCCCCAATGCGGTCATGTGACCGGTGAACGAGCGCGTTGGAGGCGCGCTCTTAAAGGAGTAGAGCCAGCTGTCCTCGGTGGTAGGAGCCTGGAAACAAAGGAGGGGACAGGGAGAGAGGTAAGGGGAGCCCGGTTCTTGAGCCATGGTTGGAATGTCGTCCCGGGGAGGTAGGGCTTCCTCACACTTCGCTAATTCCTAAGATTAACCTAAGCGCTCTGATTTCGGGTGACCTTACCTCGAATGTACCTTCTTTAAATCTGAGGCGGCCTGGCTGGAATTCGAACACGCTAGTGACTACTGCATGGCTGAGCAGCGAGCCTTTAACTCTGTCAGCCTTAGCGCCTTGATACCGTTCTACTTATGGACCTTTTAACTCCAATACCTATTTCATGAGTTATGTTCCCTCTTACTTGGTTGTAAACTGGAGACAGCAGTGTTACACAGGGCAAGGTGTCTCTAGATTCTAATTTCGTAAAAATATACTTTAGAAAAATAAAATTGGTAAACACCATCACAAACGCATGTGTTTTTAATTCTAGTAATGGTACGCTTTTTTATACCAATTACGCATCATAAGAATGTCACTCCTGTATGCTTTCCTCATTTCCTTGCAGATAAAGATGCTATGGAAATAGAAGATCATAGGTGCTACAATTCTTCAGAATAACTTTCGATTTTTATTTCAGAAGGAACACTTTTGCTTTGTGCGGACAGTGGTCACCAAAGCACAGCGAAAGAGCAAAGAGAGTTGGAGACGACCTTGTGGCCACGAGCAGGGAGGGGGCAGGCCGAGAGGGTACTTTGTTGGGCCTTACCTGCAGCCAACATCTTTTTTCCCTCTCTGCAGTAGTTGCGTGCCAGCGAGCTTAGAAACAGTGGACATGTTATAGAGGCATCTAAAATATAGTTTAATTTGCATGTAACAAGGACGTGCAGTACTGTACAACAAGCCTGCTGCGTCGTTGCTCTTTGCTCTTGGCTAGTCCTTTGTAACTTGAAATAACCGATTGGGCTATGAATTCAGCGTCATTCCAAATACACATTCAAGGCGCCTCGAGCCGGAGTTTTGTTTTCCTGGTGAGTTCCGCCCAAGGGGGGGCGCTCTTCCTCCCGGAACAGACTCGTTTTGCTGGCGGCCACCACGTCTGCTGCTCACGTCCCACAGGTAAGGGGAGAGGTGTCCAGAGTCCTAATGAGATTTGTAAGCTGCCGAGGTTCTGTGCGTGGATGCAGTCTAACAGCGCAATGGCCTAGCCTGGCATTTTATGCAGTTTCCACGTGTGGTAGGCATTTAATTAAACAAGCATTTGCAATGCAATAGGTCTCGCATTTGCACGAGTTTGAGCTGGTGGCATTGTAAATGACAATACCTTTTATTTATGTTTTGGTTTTTAAAACATAAATAGAAGGCATTGTCATGTACATTGCCAATAGCTCAAGCTTGCGTAAATGCGAGACCTATTGCATTGCAAATGCTTGTTTTACCTCTAGCTGGGCCAAAGTACATAAGACAGTGAAGGTTACAAGGTGTAGGAGTCACATGTCCTTCATAGCTCACTGTGCTATATTAGAAAGATTACAATTTGTGAACTGCGAGTAACAAAAGGGTCTCTGTGTTAAAAGCAGTAACCCACTTACCTATCTACATACAATAAAAATATGTACTCTTCATGTTACATGATGTGCTTTGCAGGACACACATTAGCCTGCTATCTACATTCAAATCTGGGACTAGACAAAACACATATATCTCCAGCAAAAGCGTTAACCTCTAGAGTTATCTTACCACTATTATTCTTCCTTGAGATTTACTGGGCACACAAAGATCTCTGCAGCAGGTGCCTTAACCCCATAAGATAGTTTAAAATGTAGACTTTGGCAACAAGGAGAAACATGGCAATAGATCTGTTCTGCTTAACTGGTTGCAATTTCTTTGTGGCAGAGTCAAAAAAAAAAAAAAAAAAGTATTAGTTGTGGCCCAGATTTTGCGCCAGGGTTGCACCACTTTCTTAGGGCAAACCGGACAAAAAAATCTAATTTCTTAAATCTCGTAATACACTTAAATGTTCATGATAGACCTGCTAAACATATGTGTGAGGTCTTAATATCTACTGTCACTTTTTGAGATGTCACTTCCTGTGAGGTCACTTTCTGTGATGCCACATGTAATGTCACACGCAGTGACATCATGCTATGATGTCACGTGTCTTGATGTCACTTGCATACTGTCTAGCTTGGTTATTCCCCACGCTTCTTTTTTTAGGACTTGTGCCCTGCGCACTATACAGTTTTACAGACCACTTTTAAAAAAAAAAAATCTTCCCTCCCCCATGTTTTCTTACTCTTACCCCCCCCACCCCACGCCCCTCCCCCACACCCCCCTACCCCCCTCCTTTGGACCTGCCCTTCTGTTCTCTCCCTTATCGGGCTACAAATTGTCATCCTGCCCTATCACACTCCAAAAACACATTTTTCTCCGCTCATCCCTTGCGATCGATACCCTTCGGACCACCTTGTATAGGGCATTACCAGAGGAGTAGCATGTTACACCGTGGGGACTACTCTGTTGGAAGGATATTGCATAGCAATTGTCCTCTAAGGGAAGCGTTATGGTGATGTGCCTGGTGCTCTTATTTTGACTTATGTCGCTGTGCTTATGTGGGTAGTAGGCTAAAGATGAGTGAGGAATATTAGTAACCTAATTCCCAACCTCCGAAACCGGCGATGGAGAAATCATCAGGGTGGATTCCTTCCATGGCTCTGGATGCAGTCCGGTCCTACATCGGCCATTCCCACTGACTCCTAGCTCCCATAGCCACATCTGCCTGCACTGTGAAACCACTTTTTTGTCGTCTTGGACACCTAAAAGCAGCTGTTATTCGCAGAGGAAATAATTTGCTTTAACTATTAGCCCGCTTTACAAGTGGCTCGTTAATTTCTGATACGTGCAGTAATTATTGTAACTAAATACATCAGAATTATGAGTTTTGTGGTTTTTATTGCACCCAGTAGATACATGGCACAATAAAAGTAGCATCACCTTGATATATTTCAGCATGTCAAACCCGCCTGTTTTGATCAGAGGGAAAAATACCTGGTAAGCACCACACTTTACATGTGACACCTCATTTTATAGGCACAACTCATAAAAGGTGATAATCGTACACAATAAATTCCGTACACATCGATGATGATTTTTATCATTTACGAAAATTATCATTTATAAAAAGTATCATAAAACCAGGCTATATGAATTAGGACGCACCGCTTGCTCATACGCAATAGTGTTTTAGTTTATTGGTTGTGATTTTCATTCATTTATCAGTAACATATCATTCTTACTTTAGTATTTATACACTTATATAAACACACACATATGTGTGAGTATACTTATATATACAGACACACATATTTATAAATATGTGGGAGACTGCAATTCCTGTATAAAAGGCTGTCTTTAATTTCCTTATTGTCTACAAAAGGGAGAGGGACTTTGGGCCAATATTTAACTAGGTCCAGCATACAAGCCCAAACGCAATAATAAACCAGAATGGTATGCTGTTCCTCCTAAATAGTACAGGTAGATGTGTGTATCGAGCAATGCAAATGTTCACTCAAGGCCGGAGAATGTAGTCCTCCTTTCGGAAAGAGACCCTCACACACCTAGTCAGCTAGGTGTCTTGCTTCATCATTGGGTCTGCTCCTCGTCGGGTCGGCGCTGCAATGCCCGATCGGCACCCATGATGGGGCCTTTTAGCGGAGATCTTTTTTCCTCGCCGTTGGGTGCAGTGCGTGTGAGGGCCCTAGTGAGTGTAGATGTGGAAATGTGAGATTAAAACAGGAAATAGTGGTCCACTCAGAACAACTTTAATGAATGTGGCCACTATCCTGATTAAAATAATAGTGCGCGTACCCCTGTTCTAAGGTTACAGGTTATTGCGCTTTGAAATCAGGCCAACATTTTTCTTGCCAAAAGTCAAATGGACGGCAATTCTTCAGGACCGATGGAAGATCTATCTACACTTTTTGGTGGTGGTCCAAAGATTGTGAAAATTAGTGACCACCCTTACAGCACCCTAAAAAGTGGTACCTGTAGACCTTGAACATCACCTGTAGAGGGAAAGAATCATAAAGATTACTGTATCAATACAGTGCTGTATCTCTAAAACCATCACGCTATACCTTAATGAAAGTGGCGTAAAAGCATGCATCACACTCAGGTGTCCGTTATCATGCTCAGGGCATCTAAAAACATAGTGACAATAGCAACCACAGGATAATCACGAGCAGGACACGTATTAGGACTCACCGGATTAGGGTCAACACTGTATGGCAACGGTGTACCGGCAGGTGTGGACACTGAATAGTGCAGTGTCCTAATAATTGGAGAGATGTGAAAAGTTAAAAAGGGGGGATAGAAGTCAGTACATAAAGCTCAATAACTGTTGGCAATTATTCAATTCGTGTTTAACCGAGTCAGTACAATCCCTTATACAGCCACCAACAGTATGGAGTATGAGCATGTGTAATCCCTAAGCGCTGTCATCCTTGGGGGCCAATCCGGGGTCAAGCAATGCATCCCTAGATCCCCACTCGCATCCACAACATAGGGGCCGATTCCGATCTCGGCCGGTAGGGCTCTGAATCGGATTCGGCTTTACCGGATCCGATTCGGAGCCCTGTTTCCCGACCGATCGTACGCGGGTCCGGCCGGCGAGTATGATGCGGCTCGCCGACCGACTGCGTCCGGGCGTCCCGACCGCTCCCGACCGACTCGCTTCCCGGCTCGGAACCGCACCGACCGACTCTGCTCGGACTCGGCTCTGCACCGCGCAATGGAGACGTTCCCCGGCCGGGTAAGTACGATGCGAGCAGTCCGACCGAGCCGCGCACTCCGGCTCGAAAGAGCTGTCGGAGCCGTACTTTGGGGTCCGTGTCGGACCCCTGTGCGCGTAGCCGCGCGAGTCGCACACAGGGGGACCCATGGGTCCCCCTACCTGTGCGTGTACGGCGCGACTCGCTTCGCCGCGTACCCGCTGTATGGGGCGCCCTTGTCCGCCTCGCACCCATTGAGTCAATGGGAGCCCGCGTACGCGTTGTACGACCGGCTCCCATTGACTTCAATGGGAGTCCGACCGACTCGAGTCCGATAGCATACGGACGCATCGTACTCGTTCGGTCGGACTGCACGGGTCCGATTCGGTCGGAAATCTCTCCGGGTCCGGCTCGGTCGGAGAGATTTCCGGCCCGAATCGGAATCGACCCCATAGTGTGCAGTAGGATCGAAATACATACTGCCATACCCCATCAGATTATTCCTGTAGGACATAGCCGCGCATGAGTTACACCGTATACGAGCGTCACTTAGGGCGCTCTAGTAACCAAATGCCAAAGCGGGTCTGAATACTGTCTCCCCCGACCTCGATAAAATTCGTAGGAATGCTAATATCCCAAGAAAGGTGGTAACTACGGCCGGGGCAGCAACAGGACCCCAAGCCGTCTGACACTGTGGTTAGCGGGGCGTCCTATCTGTAAAAGCCCGCATCTCACACACTCACTCATTGTGGAGTATTGAGTAGGGTCACGCCGTCTGTTGCGTGAACAAAAGCGGTTTCGGTACTCGCGTGCAAGACTTTGTCGCTGTGACTGTCGACCTACCCCCTCACTCTGCCGGTCCAGGGAGGTGACGACTCGCGTTTGTTTGCTTGGTTAAACCTCCGGTGGACCTGAAGAGGGGGCGGGACGTCCGGTCGCAACGTCCAGAACGCTAGCGTGTTAACCCAATGTGTAGGTAGGCGCCATATTGGAGATGTTGTGCTCCATATCGCACTCGTGTTCATGTTGGGTGAATGTTTAGTAGAGAAACAGGACATGTGTGCGCAAGCAAGCGATCAGTTTAGGGGTTTCTATTGTGTCACTTGCCGAGCCTACTGACAAGTATCAAATGATCAGGGAGTACATGTAAGCCAACAACAGAGGTATTTCACGGATCGAATTCTCATGTATTTCGCCTGCCATGGGAGTAATGGAAAAGGGCACTTAACTTGGAAGAAATTGCTTGTTTCTAGGGGCACAGTGGCGCTCAACATATGAGTTAAACACGTGTAGTTGTAATACAAGATGGTATTCCAAGAAAGAGACCTGGTGCATCAATGTAGATGTTCAAAGCCAGGTACAACTGTAATCCAGCGGCTCCTAATAGCAGTATCTATACTAGTAACCAATGTGTGTAATTGTGGTAGCCACAGTTCCAAAGTTGAAGTGACTGGCAATTCTAGTAACACAGGTCTGGGTATTGGTGATCATCTGGTAAACAAACACCAAGGAATGTTCGTTTAAGCCCTCCTTGTCTGAGGATAATCTCAGTACCCATCTCTGTTCAATGCGGAACAGTGCTTTCTTGTCCATGCCAGGGTGTGCTTCAAGTACAACCCAGCGCAATGAGTCAGGTGAGTGTTTGTGGTGATCAAAATGTGTCGTCATCTTCGTATTGGTTTTATGGCACCTGAAGTTACTCCTATGTTCTGTAATCCGGATTTTTGCCGGTCTCGTGGTCATCCCCACGTATAGGAGTCCACATGGGCAGGTCAGTACATAAATACAGTTAGAAGTGTTACAATTAGTATGTTTCTTAAAGTCCCACTTAAACCCGTTCTTAAATGTAATCTCTTTTGTGACTTTGGTGAAGGGACAAACAGAACATGACCCACATGGGTAATGTCCCATAATTGGTGGTAGGTCCCACAGTGATCGTTGTACATTGGTGTGTTGGTTTTTGGGTCTGGTATGTATGATCATGTCTTTTAGATTGCTTGTGCGTTTAAACGCAAATCTCGGTACAGGGAGATCAAGTGTGCCAGTATTGAGAATTCCCCAATGTTTTCTGATGATATTTCTCACCCGGTTAGAGTCGGGGGTAAACGTGGTAACGCAAGTCAGTGAGTCCCCAGGTTCTTTCTGTCTGTTTTCTAACAGGGTTTCTCGATTATTGTTTCTTGCTCTCTTACGAGAGAGTGAGACGCTCTGTTTGGGGTACTCTCTCTTGCGTAAATCTGCAGCCAAAATCTCACTCTCTTTGGTAGTCTGACACCGAGCTGCAGTTCCTTCTAATACGAAGGAACTGACCGAATGGTAATTTCAGTTTCAATGCTCTAGGGTGGTGGCTACTGAATAGCAATAGGCTGTTCTTATCGGTAGGTTTCCGATAGAGTGTTGTGGTAATCTGCCCCTCTTCCAAACGCACCAATAAGTCCAGAAAGGGTATATTGGTTTCTGAGATGGTATTAGTAAATTTCAAATAGGGGTTCAAGGTATTGATCCATGTACAGAACTCCTCACACCTCGTGCGATCCCCTTTCCATAGAATCAGAATGTCATCGATGAATCTCTTCCATCGGATCACATTGGCCTGGTAGGGGTTGTTAGGATTATAGATCTCCCTCTCCTCAAAAGCTGACATGTACATACAGGCCACGCTTGGCGCGAAGGTGCTACCCATCGAGGTGCCCTGGGTTTGATGGTACAGCTGTTTGTTGTACTCGAAGAAATTTTCTGTCAACGCTAAAGTGGCACATTCGAGTATGAAGGCTACTGGGGTGGGTGAGTCCCAGTCCTGTTGGCTCAGGGCATCCTCTATCACCTCTAGAGTTGCTCGTTGTGGGATGTTAGTATAGAGGGCCTCAACATCCAGGGTCACTAGAAGGTTAACTTCCTCTGGATGTTGGACCCCTCAAGTAACCGAAGAACATCGTTAGTGTCTTTCACAAATGATGGAGTAGCCCTCACTAGAGGTTGGAGAAAGTAATGGAAGAACCTGGATATTGGTTCCAGGATAGACCCGATCCCTGAGACTATTGGTCTGCCAGGGACCGGGTAACCCTCTTGTGAATTTTCGGTAATGTGTAAAAGTAGGGGTCCTCGGATCTTTTGTAATGAGGAACTCAGCCTCCTTTCTGGTGATCCAACACTCAGTCTCAGCTACGAACACCATGGTGGAAATAATGGTACTGAGTCGTGGAGTAGGGTCTTCTCTCAAAGGTGTATAGTACCTCTGGTTACTTAGTTGTCATAGACATTCCACGTCGTAGTCCAAGGTGGACATAATGACTGTGGCCCCACCCTAATCAGCCTGCTTGATGGTGATCGTCGGATCATCTGCCAGAGCCCTGACAGCTGATAATTCGTTTGAGGATAAATTGTGGAAGGGTGCAGGTGTAGTCATGCTTTTGAGATCTTTTAGCACAGCTTGTTCGAAGGTCAAAACATTGTGAGGTACCATCCCACTGTTAGGTGTGAAAGTGGATGGTTTGTGCAGCCCCGAGCCTTCCTCTTGTGTCAATGGTTTGTCTTGAAAGAAGGCTTTCAAGCGGATTTTACAGAAAAAACCTTGAATCTCACAGGTATCGCGGAATTTATCAATCTTGGGGGTGGGTACGTAACCTAACCCCTTCTGTAATACGCTCTCTTCTGCAGGTGTCCAGAGCCTTGAGGAAAGATTGATGATCAATTTCTCTTCCCTCTTGTCTGGCTCCTTGTCTCCACCGAGTGAGTCGGTTGTTCCTGCCACTGCACTCTTTTGGTACCCTCTTCTGCGCCCTCTTCCTTTGCCCCAACCTCAGTCTAAAAAGGGAGTTCGTTACCTTGTTGGAAGAAGGGCGGTGGGCCCTGATGATACATCGGGTACTGCCAAAATTGGGGTCCCTGATAAGGTGGCATGTTTTGTGGTGGATACATGGGGCGTGTGTTATGTCTCAGGTCCTTCCCACTCCAGCTTCCATTGCTGGAGTCGCTGTTTGACAAGGAGCCTCTCCTAGAGGGGTTGGAGTTCTCATCAGAAGAATAGCTTGCCCCTGGTGCGGTATAGTCTGCTTTCAGATAGGGGTAAACCTTCTCCTTGTCAAACTTCTGTATGTCCTTCTGAAGTTTGGAGATTTTTTGTTTCATAAGGTACTCCCTATTGTCCACGATCTCCGCATTGATCTCTGCTAACTTGGTCTTGTATGCAGTAGTTTGAACAGTCACTTTGATAGCCCCTTCTGCTGTCTGTATTTTTATCAGCAGAGCATCTGCAATTCTTTTAGCAGTATTTATGATGAGGATGAACCAGTCCCTAGTGAACTTCCATGCTACTAGGGACCACTCTTTTTTAAAAACCACATCCTCCAGAAATAGGCGTGGGAAATTATTGACAATCAAGCCATTCGGGGCTATATTGGCCCGCAAATACTCGGTCATCATGGCACCATGTAGAGTTATTTTGAGCCGGGTGAGGCCTAATACGTGTCCTGCTCGTGATTATCCTGTGGTTGCTATTGTCACTATGTTTTTAGACGCCTTGAGCATGATCACGGACACCTGAGTGTGATGCATGCTTTTACGCACTTTCTTTAAGGTATAGCGTGATGATTTTAGAGATACAGCACTGTATTGATACAGTAATCTTTATGATTCTTTCCCTCTACAGGTGATGTTCAAGGTCTACAGGTACCACTTTTTAAGGTGCTGTAAGGGTTGCCACTAATTTTCACAATTTTTGGATCACCACCAAAAAGTGTAGATAGATCTTCCATTGGTCCTGAAGAATTGCCGTCCATTTGACTTTTGGCAAGAAACATGTTGGCCTGATTTCAAAGCGCAATACCCTGTAACCTTAGAACAGCGGTACGCGCACTATTATTTTAATCAGGATAGTGGCCACATTCATTAAAGTTGTTCTGAGTGGACCACTATTTCCTGTTTTAATCTCACATTTCCACATCTACACTCACTAGGGCCCTCACACGCACTGCACCCAACGGCGAGGAAAAAAGATCTCCGCTAAAAGGCCCCATCATGGGTGCCGATCGGGTATTGCAGCGCCGACCCGACGAGGAGCAGACCCAATGATGAAGCAAGACACCTAGCTGACTGGGTGTGTTGAGGGTCTCTTTCCGAAAGGAGGACTACTTTCTCCTGCCTTGAGTGAACATTTGCATTGCTCGATACACACATCTACCTGTACTATTTAGGAGGAACAGCATACCATTCTGGTTTATTGTAATTTCCTTATTACAAGCAACTAATGCAGTTTCTTGTTACATGTAATAAAGAAACGGTGTAGCTATTCAATTGTAATAAGTTATTACAGTAGACTTCTGATGTCACGATGTCTGCTGCCAGAGGAAGGATGATAGGCAGGTCACGGAGCATCGGTATAGTTGCGGTTTAAACAAGGAAAAGGGAACTGGCTTTTCCTTCTTCTGATATCTTTTCTGAAAAAGAAAAAGTGATCAGAAAAGATATATATCCAGAGAAATTTGGCCGTTATAGTTAGTTGCGCTAACTATAACTCGCGCCACCGCAATGCACTGCTGATGACATCACATATTACATCACATCAAGATCTTTAATTATGCTGATGACATGCAGCTAATTTTCACTCTGGAGAACTCTACCGAATGCAAAGATTTTGTCAGTAGCTCTATGATGTATGTAAAAACCTGGATGAATAAGAACCAACTAAAACTCAATTCTGAAAAAACAGAGAATTATTCCGAGTAATAAACTTATTCATTGGAAACTCTCCTACTGGCCCCCTGAGTTAGGTGTGGCCCCAATTCCTAAACCAGCGATAAAAAGTCTGGGTCTTCACATCGACTCTGATCTCTCTATGAGTGCCCAAATTGGCTCAGTTACATCCGCCTGCTTTGTCCAACTCTGTAAATTGCGTAAGATCAGACGTTTCTTTAGTAAAGAGGCCAGTATTCAAATTGTGATTGCCCTTATCCTATCAAAAATCGACTATGGAAATGCCCTTTACCTTGGCATTCCATTATATCTGAGACATCGTCTTCAGTTGATTCAAAACCAAGCAGCTAGAATCATCTATCTTAAGGACAGAAGATGTCACATCACCCCGCTGCTTAAAGATCTCCACTGGCTTCCAGTGGAGCAGCGTGCGATGTTTAAAACTGGCTGTATTCTCTTTAAAGCCATTCAAGAAACTGGCCCAAGTTTCATTTCCTCGTGCATCAGTAAGCACCTGCCCCAGCGTAATCTGAGATCGAAGCATCTGAATTTTTTGACGGTGCCTAGAATCAGACGCAAAC
>CAWUFW010017389.1:115000-117500 GCA_963921515.1 Calotriton arnoldi
TTACTCAGTGGTGGATCCTGGATCCAGCAGT
This sequence comes from Calotriton arnoldi, assembly GCA_963921515.1. NCBI lineage: Eukaryota > Metazoa > Chordata > Amphibia > Caudata > Salamandridae > Calotriton > Calotriton arnoldi. The sequence goes on from CAWUFW010017389.1 coordinate 115,032, forward strand.
GGTGCATCTCCTGTAAACAGTTGAAAGAATGCGTTTAAGTCATACAGGTGATTTTTTAGGAATATTTGTAGTTTGTGAAAATCGACACTTTGAAACTTTTCTGCTGAAAACCAGACAATGGATTCCTATGGAAGGAAATACAAGTTACTGGTAAGTACGGTTAGAATTACTTTTCAGGGTCAGTGCTGGGCTAAAAGATGCAGCACTGGGTTCTCTCCTGATAACAGGTGAGTAAATCGGAATTCGTAGTTCGGCTGATTTTAGAGGAATATTATAAAGTTCCAAAACTCAACACACAGAAGAATTTCCAAGTGAAACCAGTCAATGTTAGCCTATGGAAGGAAATTCAAGTTACTGGTAAGTACGGTTAGAATTACTTTTCAGGGTCAGTGCTGGGCTGAAAGATGCAGCACTGGGTTCTCTCCTGATAACAGGTGAGTAAATCGGAATTCGTAGTTCGGCTGATTTTAGAGGAATATTATAAAGTTCTTAAAATCCACACACAGAAGAATTTCCAAGTGAAACCAGTCAATGTTAGCCTATGGAAGGAAATTCAAGTTACTGGTAAGTACGGTTAGAATTACTTTTCAGGGTCAGTGCTGGGCTGAAAGATGCAGCACTGGGTTCTCTCCTGATAACAGGTGAGTAAATCAGAATTCGTAGTTCGGCTGATTTTAGAGGAATATTATAAATGTTCCAAAACTCCACACTTTGAAGAATTTCCAAGTGAAAGCAGTCAATGTTAGCCTATGGCAGGAAATTCAAGTTACTGGTAAGTACAGTTAGAATTACTTTTCAGGGTCAGTGCTGGGCTGAAAGATGCAGCACTGAGGTTCTCTCCTGATAACAGGTGAGTAAATCGGAATTTGTAGTTCGGCTGATTTTAGAGGAATATTTGCACAATGGTGAAGGAAGGGGTGGGGCCTGAGGTGACATGTCTGCAAACACACCCTGTGGCGCGTTTTAAGTTGGAGAATTAATTCCTCCTCAATCCCGAGGGTCCCTAGGGGCCAACTAGCCCACCAGGTACCTCCAGTATGCGCCAGAGAGCTGCGTTGCAGAGAGGTGTTCAGAGGCCACGCCCCTTTTTGCACCTCTCTGCAACGCAGCTCTGTGGTGCTTTCTGGAGCGTACCTGGTGGGCTAGTTGCCCCCAGGGACCCTCAGGATGAAGGGATTTAATTCCCCATCTTAAAACACGCCACGGGCCTGTTTGCACACATGTCATCTCAAGCCCCGCCCCTCCCTTCACCACTGTGCAAACGCGCCAGTGGCGCGTTTTAAGTCGGGATTAAGTCCCCTTCAATCCTGAGGGTCCCTGGGGTGCCAACTAGCTCACCAGCTCCCTCCATTATGCGCCACAGAGCTGCGTTGCAGAGAGGTGTAAAAGGGGCGTGGCCTCTGTACACCTCTCTGCAACGCAGCCTAGCGCATACTGGAGGTTCCTGGTGGGCTAGTTGGCCCCCAGGGACCCCAGTATTCAAGGGGATTCGTTCCCCATCTGCAAACGCGCCAGGGGCGCGTTTGCAGACTGCTGCAGGGTGGGGCGGGGCCTACGGCCGATCGTTTTGTTTTCCCCAAGGGGGCTGTGTGCCACCCTTACTTTCTATTTTAAACCTAAGAAAACAAGACCTAACCTTTTTTTTGTAAATGGGAGGGGAGGGCCGCGTGGCCCCCTTCCCATGGCCTCTTTGGCCCCGGGGACCCCATCCCCCGGGGCATGGCAGGATTTTCATTAAATAAAAAATTAAAATAAAGCTGGGGAGAGGGCCGCGTGGCCCCCTCCCGAGCCACTACTTGCCCCGGGGACCCCATCCCCGGGGCTGGCCCTATCCTTTGGGGACCGTGTGGGGACCCCAACTCCCCCACGGATCCCGCCGGCTCCCCGCCTCCTTGCGGAGCTGGCATTGCTTTTCCACATGGGGAGCTGCTAAGATGCAGCTCCCCGTGTGAAAGCAATTGCTTTGGATATTGGAAGCGAGAGCAGGTTTCCATGCTCTCAGGCTTCTAATATCCAAAGCAGTTTGCTATGACAGGACGGGAGCCGCGAGGCTCCGTCCTGTCATAGCAAACTACAGTGTCCCAGAGGTAGGCACCCGGGACACTGCAGGAGCCCGACCATGGGGGTGGCGGTCCCCAGGGCCATCACAGGGCTCCAGGAGGGGGCGCGTGGCCCCCTTCCCTCCATTGACACAGCCCCGGGGAGGTGGTGGTCCCCGGGGCTCTGGAGGTCCGTAATGGACCCCCACATTTAATTTCTAAGTGCCCGGGGAGGTGGCGGTCCCGGGCGTGTGGGGGCTGGAGCCCCCACACAGTTATTAAAAATTTTAAAAAGAAGCCCGGGAGGTGGCGGTCCCCGGGGCTGCGGGAGGGCAGGAGAGCCCTCCCGCACCATTTATTTATAAAGCTCCGGGGGTGGCGGTCCCCGGGGCTTGGGAGGCCTCAGAGGCCCCCATATAACATAAACCTA
>CAWUFW010017389.1:127500-130000 GCA_963921515.1 Calotriton arnoldi
GAATCAGAGGGAGACGCACGCCGCAAATTAAGGCAGCAATCAACACGTCGATTCTCCCTAACAGAGGAGGTTGATTTTTATGCAAAGAACGCCTCCAGTCCCTACGCCCGAGAAAACAGCAGAGCAACCAGCCGGGCAACCAAGAATCAGCAGGAGCAGGAGCAGAAAGCGCAGGGAAAGGCGCAAGGCAAAAAACGAAAACAAGAGAAGTCAGCCAAAACGCCAACAATACCAACAGTGGAGGAAGTAACGCAAAATGCTTCTGAGCCAGAATGTGAATCCAAAACAGTGATTAATTTGACGGATACAATGTTAAATAAAGCGGAAGAACAACTACTGGCCCTTGGGCTTTCCTACTGTCCTGAGAGTACCTTTAATTATGCGGCAACCCGAGTTGATATATACAAAGGTGTGAGAAAATTAAAACTGCAAAAATATTTTATAAACAAAAAGAAAGTCCAACATGATTCAGTTTATAAGGACATTGGCGGCATAAGTGATCCAACCCAAGGTGATGCCATGATACATGAAAGTCAAAATGACACAGAGAGGCAATTGATGGAAGTACTACAGGGATTACTGGATGAGGACGGTAATGATAATACTTACCAGGCAATAAGCAAGTCACCTATTCCTACGTATCAAGCAGGCCTCACACCATTTAAACCACCCTCAACCTTTTATCCGATGATGCCTAAAGACTCAATAGATGCCTTTCAAGAGCAAGTTATCAGTGATTTGAAAAATCTCAATCATAAACTCCAAGGCATTAACAGATTGAAACACAATATCAAAACCAAGAAAAATATAAAGGAGATTCAATATCATGATCTAATGACAAAACTGACTAACAATAATGAGATAGTCATCAGAAGTGCTGATAAAGGTGGTAACGTGGTTCTATGGAAAAAAGATCATTATGTTAAAGAAGCAATGAACCAACTTAATGACAATACTTGTTATTGTCGCAGCAACAAACAAGCATTAACTACAATGTATGGAAGTTACAACATCAAACTAGCTGCCTGGAGAAATACGGGGTTAATTTCAATGGAGGAATATAAATATTTAAGAAATGACAATCCTACAACACCTATTTTATACTTCATCCCCAAAATTCACAAGGATGCCAAAAATCCACCTGGCAGGCCAATCATTTCGGCGAGAAACAGCATCTTTGAAACAACATCAATTTACATTGACTATTTTCTCCAGGAATATGTACAAAATTTGGCATCATATATTAGAGACACTGGGGACTTTTTACAAAAAATGCAGAATTGTAAGTGGAATAATGATTACTTGCTTATCACTCTTGATGTGACCTCTCTCTATACTTCGATCAGGCACAAAGATGGCCTAAGAGCAATTCAATATTATTTAACACGCAGAGGGCCTGAATATGCGGATCATACCAATATGCTATTAAATATGGTGGAGTGTTGTTTGACTAATAACATTTTCATGTTTCAGAATGCCTATTACCAACAAGCCAGAGGTGTCGCCATGGGGGCCAGCTTCTCCCCCAGCTATGCATGTCTTCACATGGGCTGGTGGGAGGAGCTGGTCCTCATGGTTGAACACAGAGATTCCATGGTTCAACATGTAAGGGAGTGGTGGAGATTTATAGATGATCTCTTCCTGGTGTGGCAAGGCACCCAGGAACAAGCTGAAAGTTTTATAGCAAGAATCAATAAGAATCATCTCAATTTGAATTTTACTGCCTGCATCAGTAATAATATGGTGACCTTTTTAGACATGGAGATTTATGTCAAACATAATAAAATTGAAACGAGACTCCACAGGAAGCCAACAGCTGGCAACGCCGTATTACATGCCAGTAGTTCCCATCCTGGACACCTGGTAAAAAGTATACCCTATGGTGAACTACTGAGGCTTAAACGTATCTGCAGCAATGATAGGGACCTCCAATTAGCTCAAAATGAGTGTATCAAAAGATTCAGAGAGAGGGGCTATAGTCAAAAATGTTTAGAGGCAGCTCTTAAAAAAAGTAATCAAGAATCGAGGGCAATGCTTCTTAAAACTAAATCAAAGATGGAAAAAACCAAAGAAACCAGCAGTTTTGGGTTCATTTTAAAATACAATCAGCAAGAGGTTGCTGTAAGAAAAATCATAAAGAAAAATTGGTACCTAATTAAACAGGACCCGATAATTGGCCCTACAGCCCCGAAAAGGCCTGCCATAACTTATCGTAGGGGCAGATCCATGAAGGATGCCTTAGTAAAAAATGATCCATTTGGCCCAGTGAACAAAAATACTTGGTTGTCTCAGAGATTTGGCTTTTATAAGTGTAAAACCTGTAAAGCATGCCAATATGGGGTCAACATGACGAGCTATAAGGCTCCTTTTGGAGACATTGAGAGGAGGATAGACAAAGTGCTCAATTGCAAAACTGACTATGTGGTGTATGTGCTGGAGTGCCCATGCAAATTAAAATATGTTGGCAGTACTATTTTACAGGGTCATAAAAGGGTACTCC
>CAWUFW010017389.1:137500-264205 GCA_963921515.1 Calotriton arnoldi
TTTATGAGTGTAGGTGTAATGTCTGGGTGATTGGAGGAGTGCATGGGTACTGCCTGAATGATTGAAGGAGTGGATGGGTAATGCCTGGTTGATTGCATGAGTGCATGGGTACTGCCTGGGTGATTGGAGAAGTGCATGGGTACTGCCTGAGTGATTGCAAAACTGCATGCGTAGTGCCTGGGTAATTGCATAAGTGCAGGGGTAATGTCTGGGTGATTAGAGGAGTGCATGGGTAGTGCCTGGGTGATTGGAGGAGTGCATGGGTACTGCCTGAGTGATTGAAGAAGTGCATGGGTAGTACCTGCGTGATTACATGAGTGCAGGGGTAATGTCTGGGTGATTGCATAAGTGCCTGGGTAGTGTCTGGGTGATTGGAGTAGTGCATTGATAGGGTCTGGGTGATTGCATAAGTGCATAAGTACTGTCTGGATGATTGGAGTAGTGCATGGGTACTTCCAAAGTGATTGAAGGAGTGCTGGGTAGTGCCTGCGTGATTGCATGAGTGCAGGGGTAGTGCCTGGGTGATTGAAGAAGTGCATCGGAACTGCCTGAGTGATTGAAGGAGTGCATGTGTAATGTCTCAGTGATTGGAGGAGTGCATGGGTACTGCGTGAATGATTGAAGGAGTGGATGGGTAATGCCTGGATGATTGCATGAGTGCATGGGTAGTGCCTGGGTGATTGGAGGAGTGCATGGGTACTGCCTGAGTGATTGGAAAAGTGCATGAGTAGTGCCTGGGAAATTGCATAAGTGCAGGGGTAATGTCTGGGTAATTAGAGGAGTGCATGGGTACTGCCTCAGTGATTAAAGGAGTGCATAGGTAATGCCTGAGTGATTGAAGAAGTGCATGGGTAATGCCTGCGTGATTACAAGACTGCATGGGAAGTGCCTGGGTGATTGGAGGAGTGCATGGGTACTGCCTCAGTGATTAAAGGAGTGCTTGGGTAATGCCTGAGTGATTGAAGAAGCGCATGGGTAATGCCTGGGTGATTGCAAGACTGCATGAGTAGTGCCTGGGTGATTAGAGGAGTGCATGGGTACTGCCTGAGTGATTGAAGAAGTGCATGGGTAGTGCCTGCGTGATTGCATGAGTGCAGGGGTACTGTCTGGGTGATTGGAGGAGTGCAGGGGTACTGCCTGATTGATTAAAGGAGTGCATTAATAATGCCTGGGTGATTTTGTAAGTACATGGGTAATGCCTGGGTGATTTTGTAAGTACATGGGTAATGCCTAGGTGATTGCATGAGTGCAGAGGTAATGTCTGAGTGATTTCATGAGTGCAGGAGTAATGCCTGGGTGATTGCATAAGTGCATGGGTAGTGCCTGGGTGAATGGAAGAGTGCATGGGCACTGCCTAAGTGATTGAAGAAGTGCATGGGTACTGCCTGGGTGATTCCATGAGTGCAGGAGTAATGTCTGGGTGATTGGAGGAGTGCATGGGTACTATCTGAGTGATTGAAAGAGTGCATAGGTAATGTCTTGGTGATTGCATAAGTGCATGGGTAGTTCCTGGGTGATTGAAGGAGTGCATGGGAACATCCTGAGTGATTGAAGGAGTGCATGTGTAATGCCTGGGTGATTGCATGAGTGCAGGTGTAATGTCTGGGTGATGGCAGGAGTGCATGGGTACTGCCTGAATGATTGAAGGAGTGGATGGGTAATGCCTGGGTGATTGGAGGAGTGCATAGGTACTGCCTGAGTGAGTGAAAAAGTGCATGGGTAGTGCCTGGGTAATTGTATAAGTGCAGGAGTAATGTCTGGGTGATTAGAGGAGTGCATGGGTACTGCCTCAGTGATTGAAGGAGTGCATGGGTAATGCCTGAGTGATTGAAGAAGTGCATGAGTAGTGCCTGGGTGATTCCATAAGTGCATGGGTAGTTCCTGGGTAATTGGAAGAGTGCATGGGTACTGCCTGGGTGATTGCATGAGTGCATGGGTAGTGCCTGGGTGATTCTATGAGTGCAGGAGTAATGTATGGGTGATTGGAGGAGTGCATGGGTACTGCCTGAGTGATTGAAAAAGTGCATGGGTAATGCCTGAGTGATTGCTTGAGTGCATGGGTAATGCCTGGGTGATTGCATAAGTGCATGGGTAGTGCCTGGGTAGTTGGAGGAGTGCATGGGTACTGCCTGAGTGATTGAAGGAGTACATGGGTAATGCCTGGGTTATTGCATGAGTGCAGGGGTAGTGTCTGGGTGATTGGAGGAGTGCATAGGTACTGCATGAGTGATTGAGGAGTGTATGGGTAATGCCTGGGTGATTCCATGAGTGCAAGAGTAATATCTGGGTGATTGGAGGCGTGCATGGGTACTGCCTGACTGATTGAAGGACTGCATGGGTAATGCCTGGGTGATTCCATGAAGGCAGGAGTAATGTGTGGGTGATTGGAGGAATGCATGAGTACTGCCTGAGTGATTGAAGGAGTGTATATGTAATGCCTGGGTGATTGCATAAGTGCATGGGTAGTGCCTGGGTGATTGGAGGAGTGCATGGGTATTGCCTGAGTAGGTGGAGGAGTGCATAGATCCTGACAGGGTGATTGCATGACTGCAGGGGTAGTGCCTGGGTGATTGCATAAGTGCAAGTGTAATGTTTGAGGATTAGAGGAATGCATAGGTAATGCCTGGGTAATTGTATGAATGTAGGGGTAATGTCTAGAGGATTAGAGAACTATATAGGTAATACCTGGGTGATTGGAAGAGTGTATCGGTAATGTCTAGCTGATTGTATGAGTGTACAGATAGTGCCTGGGTGATTGAAGGAGTACATAGGTGGTGTCTGGGTGATATTATAAGTGTATGGGTACTAGCTACGTGATTGCAGAAGTGCATAGATAGTGCATGGGTTATTGCAGGAGTGTGGGAACAGTGCCTAACTGTATAGATGACTGCATGGGTAGTGTTTGAAAAAATGGATGAGTGCATTAAAAGTCACTGTAAACATTAGTTCATATTATCATGCTTATACATTATTTCATCTTACCTTTTTTATTAAAGAAGATACAAAACTCAGTGGAACTATTTGACAGTAGTTTTGTTGTAAACTGAATTTAAAATCTTTTCAAACTTTAGTATTAACTTCTTTAAAAAAAAAGAAGAAAATGTGTTATTGCATATAATATTATAGTTTTAAGAACACAACATAATTTTAGAATTACATAACATATTCAGTTTCCCTTTTTTGCTGTTCTCAGATTCTACTGAATTTCACCATACACAGTGATTTCAATGTAGATCATCATACAACAGCGGGGGAAAAAATTAAATCAATGAGATTGTAAAAAAACAAACAAATCTGCGTTGAAAATATTTACAACAAGTGCAACTATCTGTTTACCTATCTACAGTTTGTAAACTTCATTCTTAAACTACATTAAATCTTTTACTTCTTTCAAGTACATTTTGTAAAATATACACTCTCATTTACATCGTGTATAATATAAAGATCAAATATATAAACTACTTCGTTCAAACACAATTTCGCAAATACAATAAGAATTAGCACAAACAATAATCCAAACAGTAATTGTTCACATCTTCCCAATAGGCCGAATAATGTTTCCAAAACCATTTGCATTGAAAATATCCAAAATAAACTCGTTAATTCGTGTTTACATCTTCCCAATAGGCCTAATGATGTTTTCAAAACTTTGGCATCAAAAATATCAGATATGAATTTGGTAATTCGTAAGGCAACCGACATTTGAATTCCAAATGGGCATCATTACAATTAGTCCATCCTTTATTGCACTTTAAATACACAGTATAGTGTCCAGATGTTGTAGTAGGTCCATCATGGAAAATAATAGCCACTGCTTTAAAATTTCTTCCTGAAATTGATACTTGACTTGCCACAAAATGTTTAATTTTGTTTTCCAATTTTCTTCCATCTGCTCTACAACGTTGTAGCATTAAAATGACATATTGTCCAAATCTGTCGATAAATAATGTTGATAGCATTTCTGATTTGCAATGAGAACATTTCATACCTTGATTAGCTGTTTTTACTAATTTGTTAAAAGACACTGTTTTGCAATCTGGTATCGTCAAATATATGAATCGTTCAGGGTCTATTTCAGTAGTAGAAGAAAATGAACACTCTTCACATTTATGATCCCTTCTGTAACTTAGTCCAAACAAATTTTCAATTTCTATTCCTTCATCTTCCAATACTGCAAGCATAAACATAAGAAATTCTTGTGCATCTTGTTGTACATTAAGTGTAAATTGCGAAGAACCAGTCCATATATCCAAAAGATGCCGTATGCCAGAAGCAGTATGGATTTCACTTCTATCAGTTACCAACTTTTGAAAAATATAATGTAATAGAGAACAGAATCTTTTTTCTCGATACTCCATAATTTCCTGATGAAGATCTTCTAGATAAAACACAACATTCACAATTACATTAGCATAGCAGTTGATACCTGAACTATTTTCTAACTGGTATCCTACAATATCATCAACAGTGTCCATTTTCATTTTCTTTGCAACTTCATCATTCTCTTGAATTGTTTTCTTTTTTTGAACCTCACTAGAATGTTTGTCATATTTTCATTTTGGACACACTACACGTTTTTCATATACGGGATATTCACCTAAGTTAGGAGCATACAGTCTTCTTAACTGATTATATACTCTCTTACACAATTTGCATCGGCACTGACCGTTTTCTCATCAAAATCAATCAAATACAAACCAGATAATGTTCTTACTAGAGACAATGCAACGTATGCCATGCCCTCTTTAAACACTGTACTTCCAATATTTACCAAAGCACTGTCTACACTTAAACCTTGAGATTTATGAATGGTTACAGCATATGCTAAAGAAAGAGGAAACTGTTTTCTACGAACATACAAGTCTTTTACAAACAGAAAATGAACAGCACAACGTCCAATCTGTTTTACCTCTTCAATCTGATGAAATTTAATCTTCAAAAATTCAATTCCATCTCTGTTCTGAAAATTTAGAAAACCAACAACTTTTCCCATTGCTCCATTTACTAAACCTTCTTCTACATTCAAATTACGCCGTAAAATTACCCGACAATTTACACATACATTTAAAGTCTTTTCTAAACCTGCAGTCTTAGACACCGACTTTTCCAAAGAATCCAATTTTGACTGTAATTTCTCTGAGAGAAGAATAGTAACTCCTTCGTGTTCCATTTTATCATTAGCTTCCATTTTCACTATTGGTTGTTTTTCCAATTTCAAAAGTTCTTGATTGAACGTAGAACACTCTTGCAGTGTAGGCATTAGGCAAACTATAGACTTCTTTTCTCCAATTTTTTTGTACATTATTTCAGGTACTATGTTTTCATTTGCAAACAAGTATGTTAGTAGCCGACTTTGTAAAGCTTCTTTACCATGTTTTGTCAAAACACCAATTCTTATATCTTGAAGAATGTTTCCATAATGTTCATCACTTGCTTGTCGCATATTCTTAATAAGTTCTTTATATTCAAAATGAGACCAAATGTTGACATTTCCAATACTTCCCAAAGATTTCCTAGTGTCTTCATGGACAAGTGTTTTAAAAACAGGTTGCCCTTTTACAGGAGTAAGTTGTAGTAGGTCGCCGAATACAATTACATGTTTTCCTCCAAATAGAACATCATAATCTGTTTTTAAAATCTGTTGCATTCTTAAATGTACAAAGGCAAGCATTAAGTTTGACACCATGCTCACCTCATCAATAATTAGAAGTTTCATTTTCCTGAGTACTCTTGAAACTTCATAACAAGCTTCTCCAGATAGCTTGTGATATTCCAACTTATTTTCATGTTCAACTGGTAGCATGAGTAATCGATGTAATGTAATCCCTTTAATGTTATGTGCTGCTAACCCAGTTGGAGCGGTTACAACACAAGATAAATGTGATTCAGTGGTTTTGTGTAGATAAATGGTCAAAACTTTAATTAAGAAACTTTTTCCTGTTCCAGCTTGCCCACTAATATACATTCGAATAGGTTTAAATGATGTGCATTGGCATTCTTTTTTTCATGCAGTAAACCATGCTGTATCTGTTGTGTCACTTGTAGATATATTTCTTTCTGTTCAATATTTAGTTGTTCTTCTAACTTTTCCAACTCAATAATATCCTGTTGTGCTTGTTGCATTGCCGTTTCTACTTCACTCATGGCTATTGCTGCTTCATTTTCAAGAATTGGTTGTCCTAATGGATCTTGACTTAGTGGAGCAGAACTTTGACTATCTTGAGAACTGTCTTTAGCTATTTCAGCTGCAATAGTACTTTCTTGTTCAATCTCTTCATTCAACATTTGTGGATAATTTGGAAAAATTGTACATTCAATGCTATCTTTACATGCATTAAAAGAATCTTCACAGCAGTCAAAATCTCCAAGTAATTCCATTTCAGTACGCCAAGGCTTGAAGAGCTGCAGAAGTGCTAAATAGAAAAATTCCCTTTTATCTGGAGTATCACAACTAAGGGGCCGATTCCGATCTCGGCCGGTAGGGCTCTGAATCGGATTCGGATTTACCGGATCCGATACGGAGCCCTGTTTCCCGACCGAATCGTACGCGGGTCCGGCCGAGCGAGTACGGTGCATGCGCCCGCGAAATCGCCGACCGACTCGTACGCGGCTTCAACACGCTCCGACCGACACGCACGGACATGACTCGCACCGCGCTATGGAGACGTTTCCCGGCCGGGTAAGTACGATGCGCGCCGCAAGCAGTCCGACCGACTCGCGCCGTCCGGCTCGAAAGAGCTGTCGGAGCTGGACTTTGGGGGTCTGCGTCGGACCCCCCTGAACGCGTAGGCGCGCGAGTCGCACACAGGGGGACCCATGGGTCCCCCCTACCTGTGCATGTACGCCGCGATGCGCATGGACGCGTACCCACTGTATGACCCGCTCCCATTGACTTCAATGGGAGTCCGACCGAATCGAGTCCGATAGCATGCGAATGCATCGTACTCGTTCGGTCGGACTGCTAGGGTCCGATTCGGTCGGAATTCTCTCCGGGTCTGGCTCGGTCGGAGAGATTTCCGGCCCGAATCGGAATCGGCCCCTGAGTTTCCTGTGCTTAATAAGATTTCCTTTGGACTGTTTTACCAAACATCCATCACATCCAATTACGGCATATTTTTCTTCATTTATATTTTCTGTAACATTTCGCTTAAAACTATAATGTTGCAGTACTTCATAGAGAGATATGTTTTCCAGATGTGAACTCCTTTTGGGATAGTACGTATCAAACATATTTGTTTTAACAATATCTGTACTTTCCGGCTCATTCAAAGCTAAGTATTCAATTTCTTGTAGATATTTTCAAAACTCGATTTCGTGTTGCAGCAAGACCTAGACTTACCCAAATGATTCCTCTTGACTTTGAATATAAACTTGCAGATGTCAACCGATCCAAACATTCATAGGATCCAATCTCTCAATGGGAAAGCATCTTCAAACTAAAGCTGTACAATTTATTACTAAGAGTCTTCTCTTGTGAAATTTCTTCCTACACTTCTTTCAACTCCGTCTTTTCAGATTTGGTTATATATGATGTAACATAACGAGCAAGAGCAATCGAATTATCTGCAACATACTGGATATCCATGTTTGCATTTCACATTGTCAAAATCACTGGATTGTAGTCGTTCGTTCGTTTATTATATTTTTATTTGGCATATATAGCCATAAAAAAAAAAGTACCACAATACATACAATTAAAATATGAATTATACAAACACTGTAACCATAAAACAGTATAAAACGCAATAAAATCCTGATAAAATAAACAAAGGGAACTCTACCAAACCGTAGGGAGTGCCTAATTCATCATCAACAAGGGGAAGAGATCACTTATACGTTGGGTATACATTTGTACATCCACCATAAATAACAAGAGCCGGGGGTGTTCCCAAGCATGGGTAAGATCGCATTTCTACCCCGCCCATTTTAAATTATATAACCAATTCCTTCAACGACTCCTGTATTACAATTAAGAATCTTCCCATTGCACATGTCACATTTAAAAATCTCATATTGACCAATAAACTAAGAGCTTGATCCCTACTAATAATTTCATAGGCAATAAAAAGGGGTTTTAAAAATGTTTTCCGTTCTTCTAAGAACCACAAGCAGTCCAACAGAATATGTGGGCCGTTACATTTTACTTTTAATCCACATGTGCACAGACCTTGCTCATTCATCATAGCAGATTTTATCTTCCAATCAGTGTTGCATGGATTGAAGCCAACTCTAAATTTCAGGATTATATTTCTAAACTTTGGGTTAGGCATGGCCTCTATATAGGGGAATGTTTGATCATTGGTCCACCCGTTTATCAAAAACCTGGAGGACGATTTACTCCTCAAGTAACCCAAATCTTCCTCTCGGGCCTTCGAATTAATAATAGCACGCAACACCGACTTGGGAATCTGCTGCCCCAAACTCCATTGGTCTGGTTCTAGGGAAAGTTTAACACACAACTTATCTAGCTTAATTCTAGCTTGGGACGCCCAATTTAGTTCGCTACCCTCTATTTCTTTTTTACAGAGGTTTGCTATTTTAGGGGGCCCCTCACCATTCATTCTCTACCAAAAATTCAATACTGCTTGCATACTCCGAAAATTCCAGGCTGTAAGATGACATTCCACTCGTACAGCTTGTATCATAGTTGACGAGGGGAGTGCAAGGAGCTGTTTAACGCATTTACCCTCTTCTAAGTTCCAATCCGATTTTCCTCCCATGTATAAGACCTCTACGCCATATTGGAACTGTGGGCGTACCAATGCATTAAAAGCCGATAGAATTGGCCGCAGAGAGGGGCCCCCATACTTTTGCTTGAATTGTTTAAGACCCCATACTGAAGAGAGGGCCTTTGCTTTAAGTGACTGTATGTGATCCCTCCAGTTTAGCTTATTATCGAACCACATACCCAAATATTTATATCTATCCACTTCTTCGACTCTAACCTCTCCCAATTTCCAGTACAGGGAGCTCTTCTTTTTCCCCAATACTATTATTTTGGTCTTTTCTAGGTTGACCGTGAGGCATTTTTTTAGGCAATATTCATAAAAGGCATCCAATTTTTTTTGCAAGCCCAACTCTGTCATATCCATTATCACTAAATCATCTGCATATAGCAGACAAGATATATGGGTCCCCCCCATCTTGGGGCTTACACCACCTGCCCTACTCAATATATTAGGCAAATCAGATAAAAATAGGGATTGTAGTCATTAATATACTTTGAATCTTCACTTCTTTTTATGTTGTAAGTATTCTTCAGAGATTTTCGAGTTATAGTATGTCTTACTGCTGACACAAAACTATTGACTCTTCCTTTTGAAATTACTGGACGTGGGAATCCAAAACGACATTTTGTATAAAATTTTCCCTTCTGTATTTCCGTCGACAATACTTTCCACATCGATGACTTTGAAACCGTAAAACTTGTTGTCTTAAGCTGTTTTCTCCTCCTTTTTTTGGAATGGCACAGGTAACATAGTCTTCAATGAAAGACAAAACAGTTTAATCAGAATCGGTTCCAAATTTAGGTGCATTCTTGATCCATAATTACATGTGTATATGAGGAGCACCTCTGGCTTGGTACTCCTTTCTCCAAAAGAAATCAATAACTTCTCCAAGAGGTGGATTATTTTTATTGCAGATAAAAGACATCATAGCTTGAAACCTATGATTAAAATATCTGCACACATTTACAGGATCCAACGGACACAGTTCTCCAGCTGTCTTCAAATCAATGTTGTTTACATTTGAATTTGCTTCTCGTAGAAATTCAAGTAAATCGTCCCATGCGTATTCAGCACAGCTAAGCGTAACAAACCATGTAGGGGTTCCTAAGTTTCTTAACATACATTTAAGTTCTCTGTGACGACAATACCAATACTCATTAGTACCACGTTGACACGCCATCAATTAATTAACTGAGATTCTAAATGATCATCTCTTTGTTGAACTTTGTCCAAGAATTCCTTTGCAGAAACATGTGTAAGATGAACTCCTGTTTTTAATATGTGGTTCACTGCATATGAAAGTCCAGACAAGTCACTTTCAAACAGAAGTTGAAATAAATATGGAACACACTGTCGAAATCTTGGATCTTCTGAGTACAATCTTGTTGTATGATATTCTGAAGCTGGAATCTGTACTGGTCGTTCATCATATCGTCGACCTTTTCCAGTGGGGAAGAGCTGTGGAAAACAACGAGCTTCTAAACTTTTTTCCCAAACACTCATGGGAGTTCCCTTCGCTTTCTTCATTTGGAATAATTCAATAGTGTTTCCAATCACTTCTTTTGAATGTAGAGGATATATACTATAATGTTCGTAAATTTCTTCACTCCTGTAGTTGTCCACTTTTTCGATTTGGCCAGTTGAAATTTCTCTATTATCTTCTAAAGATATTTCTTGTTCTTCCACATATACATTTTTATAATAAATATTGTTTTGTATAAGATATAATGTAGCCTTTTGAAGTTTGCTGGCATCTACTAACTCTTGCCATATTTTCCGACTCTGTTGGTACACCATTAACTAGAATAGCTACAAGTTCACTTTCCTCTCTCTCTACACCAACAGTTTCAATATTTTTCTTAAAATCTAAAGGTAAATACACAACTCTTCCTTTTAAACCTCTTTGTAAATCTGTTGGAGGCAGCTTACCTGTTTTAGGCTCCATACAAACTATTCACAGATACACAAGAACTTTTAACCACTTTCACAGGATTTTTTTTTTCTTTTTTTTTCTCAACATAATAAAACACATTATTAGGATATAGGTAGAATCTTGTTGTTTATATCCATACAAACTATAGCCTGAAACGGGTGCACAGATTGAATAAGAATGGACTCATACATATTTAAATCTACCAGTTCCGGAGGAATAGCTACCAACTCTAGGTTATTATGTACAGCTCCAGCTGACATTTTGTTCTCTTCAAATTTGTTGTAACAATATTTACAAATATGTTGATCACTACCCAACTCAAAACGACCTTCCACCAACAAATAAGCACCAAATTGCTCCCACTTATCATAGTTTTCCTTTTCACTTTTTTAATACATATCAACATTCCTAGTTTGAGTTCTATAGTGAGTACGTCGACAACAAATACAAACATAGTTTGGTTTTTCACAAGAAACTACCTTAAACTTTGTAATTTCTTCTGCAAACTTCTCAGTAGTAGTATCTTCCACCTCTTCTTCAACACCTACACTTATGAAACTCTCACTTTCTCTACACTCCTCTTGAGGACCAAAGAAACGAAACTGTATATCATCAGAAACTTTTTTACATCCGATACTGAACCATGCAAAAGACCTGTGTTTAATTCACTTAAAGATAATGCAGGACTTTTTACATAGTACAATCTTCTTACTAACTTCCGCATTTCTGAATGATGTACTGCTAACATTCTTAAATGATGGAAAGTACTTCGACACACTTTTCTAGAAAGACAAGCCAGAGAATGACCCTGCAAGCTAGTATATTTTCACACTTTGCAAGGATCTAGTCCTTGCAATATCTTAGTCTTCTGTTTAACACTTTTATTACCATAATCTCGTAAGAAATTTTGTAATATATCAATAGATTCCTGTCGTATACTACAAATACTACTACAATCCCACTTATACACTGGAGCTTGTGTACGTCTCCATTGAACTTCTTCAGCTATTACTTCTTCTACCTTTCTAGGAACCATCTTTTCTTTTTCAATTGGACAACTGTTTTTAACCTCATAACAACGACCCCTGGTATCAACTGCATGAACTCATGTATTTTGTTGAAAATAGCTTTCTTCATTAAAAAAAGGTTCAGTACTAGAAGTGGGCTTCCATTCACCCGAATTTTCTTTTTAAAAGTTAGTTCCATTAACCAGTCTTTTTCTTTTACTTTTCTCCTTCATAAAGTGCATTGTTTTATTCAATGTTTTCATTCTCTTCAATACTAATATAAACAATCTTCTTTTCAATTCAAAAACCTTTTCGACTACACTTTCAATCTGTTCTTTCTTCTTGTAAAATGCTGACCTTCTTTTATATTTTTTGCAATCTTTCAATAAATTTTGTAGTACTCTACATTTATACATTCTCTTCCTAATGTCTTTATATTCTTTCATCCTTTTTTCAACATGGATTGTTTGCCTATAACCTGATTTTGCATTAATTTGTCCTTTTTTTGTTTTTTGCTGATTGCTTGTAGTACTATTCTTTCTCTTTTCTCCATTCTGAAAATCGATCACATTTTTTAAAAGACTTTTAACAAATTCTTTCGTTCTCTTACCAGAAGACTTTTTCTTCAATGTCACATGTTGTACTTCATCTACTTTCTGCTTTTCTCTATCCTTTAAGTAGTTCTGTTTTCTTTGTTGTCTTTTCTTTTCAACTTTTCTTGTCATACTGAATATTTCTTAATAATTATGGAGAATATCTAAAAAAAAAAGAAAAGTTTATTATCTTTCTAAAAATTATTTAATATTATTAAAATAATTATATACAAATATTGTCATATATAAATAAAGAAATACATTGAGTAGGTGAATAGATGAGTGCAACAGTAGGACCTGGGTGATTCTACAACTGCAAGGGTAGCACATAACTAGTGCCTGGGTGATTGCATGACTGAAGGGGTAATATCTGGAGGATTACTGGAGTACATAGCAAATGAGTGGGTGATTTTATAACTGCATGAGTACTGCTTGGGTGATTGCAGGAGTACTGAGGTAATGCCTGAGTGATTGGAGGAGTGCAAAGGTAGTGCCTGGGTGATTTTATAAGTGCATGAGTACTGGCTGAGTGATTACATAAGTACAAGGGTAGTACCTGCATGATTGAAGGAGTGCAAGGGTAGTGCCTGAGAGATTATATAAGTTCATGGGTAGTGGTTGGGTGATTGCAACAGTGCATATGTAGTGCCTGGATCATTGGAAGACTGCATGGGCAATACTTGGGTGTTTTTATAACTGCATGGGTGTTGGGCCTAGTCAAATATAAAGCAGCAGACTATTACATGACTCAACCATAAGTCTCTCCATATTGTTAAAAGCATGCATACATATGTCTCTACCTTTTCAAATCATCATCATATCTAAAAAAAATATGTATACAATATTTCTGAAATATAGTGAAACCTAGAAACTGAGACATGTAATAGATCGGCCTGAGTGATTGCATAACTCCATGCGTAGTGCTTGGATGATTGTATGACTCCAAAGGTAGTCGCTAGGTAATTGCAGGAGAAGATGGAAGGTGACTGACTAATTCATGAGTACACACATAGGGCCTGATTCACAGAACTAACTTACGTCAAAATCCTAAACTTACAACAATTTTGGTATTCACACAATGAACTTACACATTTGGGTATTCACAGAATGAATTTACACATTTGGGTATTCACAGAATGAACTTACACATTTGGGTATTCACAGAATGAACTTACAACAATTTTGGTATTCACAGAATGAACTTACACATTTGGGTATTCACAGAATGAACTTACAACAATTTTGGTATTCACAGAATTAACTTACTCATTTTGGCATTCACAGAAGGCACTTACTCATGAATGAGTAAGTGCCTTCTGTGAATACCAAAATGTGTAAGTTACACAAAATGTGTAAGTTACACAAAATGAGTAAGTTACACAAAATGTGTAAGTTACACAAAATGTGTAAGTTACACAAAATGTGTAAATGTCTTCTGTGAATACCAAAATGAGTAAGTTTATTCTGTGAATACCAAAATGAGTAAGTTCATTCTGTGAATACCAAAATGGTAGTAAGTTTAGGATTTTGTCGTAAGTTAGTTCTGTGAATCGGGCCCATAGAGGTTGAGTGCGTGGATAAGTGTATTAATAGCACCTGAAGGCATAGATGAGTCATGGAGTAGTGCCTAGGTGAATAGATGAGTGCAACAGTAGGACCTGGGTGATTCTATGACTGCAAGGGTAGTGTGTGGGTTATTACATGACTGCATAGGTAGACACTGCATGATTCTATGACTGCAAAGGTAGTACATAAGTAGTGCCTGGGTGATTCCATGACTACAGGGGTAATATCTGGGGGATTACTGGAGTACATAGCAATTGAGTGAGTGATTTTATAAGTGCATGAGTACTGCTTCAGTGATTGCAGGAGTAATGAGGTAGTGCCTGAGTGAATAAAGGAGTGCAAAGGTAGTGCCTGGGTGATTTCATAACAACATGACTACTGGCTGAGTGATTACATAAGTAGAAGGGTAGTGCCTACATGATTGAAGGAGTGCAACGTTAGTGCCTGAGTGATTATATAAGTACATGAGTAGTGGCTACATGATTCAAAGAGTGCATGGGTAATACCTTGGTGATTGCATGAGTGTATAGGTAGTGCCTGGATGTTTGCATGAGTGCAGGACTAATGTCTGAGTGATTACAGCAGTGTATATGTAGTGACTGGATCATTGGAAGACTGCATGGGTAGTACTTGAGTGTTTTTATAACTGCATAAGTGTTGGGCCTAGCCAAATATAAAGCAGAAGACTATTACATGACTCAACTATAAGTCTCTCCATATTGTTAAAAGCATGCATACATATGTCTCTACATTTTCAAATCATCATCATATCTAAAAGAAATATGTATACAATATTTCTGGAACATAGTGAAACTTACAACTGAAACATGTAATAGATCTGCCTGAGTGATTGCATAACTTCATGGGTAGTGCTTGGGTGATTGTATGCGTGCAAGTGTAGTCACTGGGTAATTGCAGGAGAAGATGGATAGTGACTGGCTAAGTGCATGAGTGCACACATAGAGGTTGAGTGCATGGATAAGTGTATAAATAGCACCTGAAGGCATAGATGAGTCATTGAGTAGTGCCTAGGTGAATAGATGAATGCAACAGTAGGGCCTGGGTGATTCTATGACTGCAAGGGTAGTGTGTGGGTTATTACATGAGTGCATAGGTACATCCTGCATGATTGCATGACTGCAGGAGTAGTACATAAGTAGTACCTGGGGGATTCCATGACTACAAGGGTAATATCTGGGGGATTACTGGAGTACATAGGAAGTGAGCAGGTGATTTTATAAGTCCATGAGTACTGCCTGGGTGATTACAGAAGTACTAAGGTACTGCCTGAGTGATTACATGAGTGCAAAGGTAGTGCCTGGGTGATTTTATAAGTGTATGAGTACTGGCTGAGTGATTACATAAGTACAAGAGTAGTGCCTGCGTGATTGAAAGAATGCAAGGATAGTGCCTAGGTGAGTGAAGCACTGTATAGCTAATGCATTAGTGATTGCATGAGTACAGGGGTAACGTCTTGGGGATTAAAGGAGTACATAGGTAACGCCTGGGTGATTGCATGACTACAGGGGTAATATCGGGGGATTTACATGACTACATAGAAAGTGACTGGGTGATTTTATAAGTGCATGGGTACTTCTTGGGTGATTGCAGGACTACTGAGGTAACACCTGAGTGAATAAATGAGTGCAAAGGTAGTGCATGGGTGATTTCATAACACCATGACTACTGGCTGAGTGATTACAAGGCTAGTGCCTCTGTGATTGAAAGAGTACAACGTTAGTGCCTGAGTGATTATATAAGTGCATGAGTAGTGGCTACATGATTCAAAGAGTGCATGGGTAATATCTTAGTGATTGCATGAGTGCATAGGTAGTGCCTGGATGTTTGCATGAGTGTAGGAGTAATGCCTGAGTGATTACAGCACTGCATATGTAGTGACTGGATCATTGGAATACTGCATGGGTAGTACTTGGGATTTTTATAACTACATGAGTGTTGGGCCTAGCCAAATATAAAACAGCAGACTATTACATGACTCAACTATAAGTCTCTCCATATTGTTAAAAGCTTGCATACATATGTCTCTACATTTTCAAATCATCATCATATCTAAAAGAAATATATATACAATATTTCTGAAATATAATGAAACCTAGAAACTGAGACTTGTAATAAATCTGCCTGAGTGATTGCAAAACTCCATGGGTAGTGCTTGGGTGATTGTATGACTCCAAAGGTAGTCGCTGGGTAATTGCAGGAGAAGATGGATAGTGACTGGCTAATTGCATGAGTGCACACATAAAGGCTGAGTGCATGGATAAGTGTATAAATAGCACCTGAAGGCATAGATGAGTCACTGAGTAGTGCCTAGGTGAATAGTCGAGTGCAACAGTAGGGCCTGGGTGATTCTATGACTGCAAGGGTATTGTGTAGGTGATTACATGAGGGCATAGGTAGACACTGCATGATTCAATGACTGCAGGGGTAGTACATAACTAGTGCCTGGGTGATACCATGACTACAGGGGTAATATCTGGGGGATTACTGGAGTACATAGCAAGTGAGTGGGTGATTTTATAACTGCATGAGTACTGCTTGGGTGATTGCAGGAGTACTGAGGGAATGCCTGAGTGATTAGAGGAGTGCAAAGATAGTGCCTGGGTGATTGCATGAGTTAAGGGATAATATCTAGGGGATTATAAGAGTACATAGGAAGTGCCTGGGTGATTTTATAACTGCATCGATACTGCCTAGCTGATTAGACTACTATTGTGGTAGTGCCTCAGTGATTGGAGGAGTGTAAAGGTAGTGCCTGGGTGATTTTATAAGTGCATGTGCACTGGCTAAGTGATTGGAGGAGTGCATAGATCTTGAAAAGGTAATTGGAGGAGTTCAAGGGTATTGCCTGGGTGATTGAACCGTGTATAGCTAATGCATTGGTGATTGCATGAGTTCAGAGGTAATATCTGGGGGACTACAGGAGTACATAGAAAGTGCCTGGGTGATTTTATAGGTGCATCAGTACTGCCTGGGTGATTAGAGTAATACTGTGGTAGTGCCTCAGTGATTGCAAAAGTGTAAAGGTAGTGCCTGGGTGATTTTATAAGTGCATAGGCACTGGCTAAGTGATTGGAGGAGTGCAAGGGTAGTGCCTGCGTAATTAAACCAGTGTATAGCTAACACATTGATGATTGCAGGAGTTATGTCTGGGGGATTAGAGGAGTACATAGATAATGCCTGGTGATTCCATGATTGTAGGAGTAATATCTGGGAGATTACAGGAGTACATAGGAAGTGCCTGGGGGATTTTATAAGTGCATGTGTACTGCCTGGGTGATTGGAGTAGTACTGCAGTAGTACCTGAGTGATTGGAGGAGTGCAACATCCTGAGTAGTAGCAGAATACTGAAACTGCAGCACAAAAGTCAGGTCTATGACATGGTGTACACTTTTGTACTGCAGCTTCAAAATTCTGTAACTACTCAGGGCGTACTCAAAATAAAGCATAAAAGCTACACATGAGTCTGTTTTAAATCTCACCATATTCCTGAAACTATACATGCATATATGTCTACCTTTTGAAATCATCATCATATATAACAGAAATAAACAAATAGACTGAACTTTACATTTCAAAGACACACCTACATTTCTGCAGTGTATTTCAAGTGCACCTTTCCCCAGACTCATAGAAAGTAGCCTAATCAGTAATCCCTTCTGCCAACATGAATTAAAACTCACTTTTATTCTACAGCTTCACCATTCTATGAATATTGGGCCTAGTCAAACATAAAGCAGCAACCTATCACATGTCTCTACCATAACTCTAACCATATTCCTAAAAGCATGCATGCTTCTATCTATACCTATTGCGAAAAGCATTGCACATATTAGATACATGTGCAAGTAGAAACATAACCACACTCACAAGAACACAAAGGCCTTAAAACTTGACAGACTACACTTAACATTTCAAACACACCTAGATTTATGCGGCAAATTTCAAGTGAACTTTTACACAGACTCTTATAAAGTACCATAATCAATAATTCCTCTCCCACCATATCTTAAACATCATTTTTCTACTACTACTGCCTCACTATTCTAGTACTAATCAGGTATTGAGCATAGCTAACAGCAAAGCAACCCTTCACTTATCTTTGATGAAAGTCTCCCCATATTTCTAAAACCATGTATGCATATGTCTGTACCTTTTGCTAGCAGCATCATATATAAAAGTAATACACAGATAAATGTATACCTGTGTTTTATACATCTATCATCTTCAGACGCATAACACATACCATAATATATATGCAAGTAGACACATATCTCAGTCACAACACCATCCACAGCTCAAAACTTCACAGACTACACTTCAATTTTCAAACAGACACTGAAAATTATGCGGTATATATGAAATATACCTTTCCACACATCATACAAATTGCTCTAATAAATACCATCGCTACAAACATCTCAAACCTCACTTTTGGGCTGCTGCTTTACTATTCTACAACTACTTATAATGTTACACCTACCCAAATACAAAGCAGGAACCCTTCACATGTCTTTACTAAAAGTCTCACCATATTCCTAAAAGCAGACATGAATATGTCTGTACCATAACACTATCCAAACCTTAAAAATTCACAGAACAAACTTCCAATTTCAAGCAAACACCAAAAATTATGTGGCATATTTCAACTGTCCCTCTCTAGAGACTTATAAAAAATAGCCTAATCACTAATACCTTATGTCAACATCTTTTAAACCACACTATTATGCTGCAACTTCACCATTCCACTACTACTCATAGTCTTGAGCCTACCACATAAAAAGCAACAACACCTCTTTGTTATACATCATGCACCTTCAAATGTATAAGACATATGAAAATACATTTACAAGTAGAGACATACTTGAGACAGAAGTCCATGCACACCTTAAAACTTGACAGACTCCACCTCCAATTTTAAAGCAACACCTCAAATTATGCGGTATACTACAAATGTACATATCCACACACTAAAACAAACTACCATAATCACTAATCCATCTTCCAATATACACATATTACTATACAAAATCTATTTCAAACAACATTTAACTACAATAAAACAAACTACAATACACATCTCTACATTTAATAATATAGTTCAAACATCACAGTTCATCAATAATTTTTAAAGATTAAAAATAAACCTAATACATAATACATCTCACAAATTTATAACTCACCTTCCAAATTGATTTGTAGAATATAAAATATCACAAACTCATAAAAGATTTTCTTATGCACACAATCAATGTAATGCACCACTCTCAGCAAGGTAAAACCAGTAATGGCAAACTTTCCCTCTCTTTCTCCACACAAATACATGTAAGTAATAAATCACATTGCTTCCTACATTATTTCAAATTATAAAACACATTTCTATTGGTTAGACATATTAACCCTTACCAACTGACTTCTAAAAGTGCCTAAACTGGTTCTGGAATTTTTTGGAGTCGCAACTCCACCGTGCACCAATACGATGGAGCCGCGAATCCATACGGGAGTTCAAAAATATATTACAAATAAAAATACCACTATTTTTTAACAACACACCACTTCTAAACATAGTACTGACTTTGGAAATTTACTTTAATAACATATCACTTATATATAAATTACAATTTCACATTTTAAGTCCACAGTTAAGTTTCAACCTTTCCCCCATTCTGCTTAATGCCAGTTTCCATAGTAACAGTTCATGGAACATTCAACTGAACAAACAGGTCACAAGTTCACCATATTTTCAAGTTCAGTACACAAGGTTACAAATACAAACAGCAGGTGTGGTTGACTTTTGCAAAATATGAGCTTATCCTATCTACTGTACCTTTCAAACATTTTTACTAACCAATAACGAATATGCTTTTTAAAGAAAGTAACATGCATCCTATTTTTGAGTGTACAATGTTCTTAAACAGCCAATCAATTCTCTACTTTTTAAAAAACAGCATCTTGCCACCATTTTAGATACCTCTCATTCTACCAACTGACTACCTCAGCTACAGATGTCTTTTGATTACTTCCAGATATCCCTTCAAGATGCTTACAGTATGGATTGTTGGACACAGCTATGTTTTCTGGTGCAAAAGGTATGCTGAACGCAGAGGTATTGACAAAGACCTAGCTTTGCATAATGTGGATATTAAATGGATTGCACAGAGAGGATTAAAGTGGCACCAATTGATGCCTTTGGTTAAAACCTTTTTGCATCTCCAACCCCCTGACTTCATAATTGTGCACTGTGGTGGCAATGAATGACCTAGGCACATTGACTGGGGTAGGTCTGGAAATGCTAATGAAGGACACCTTTGCACAATTGATATTGCTTTTACCTCAAACAGTCTTTGTATACTCTAATATATGCCAAAGACAGAAATGGAAGTGGTCAAATCAATTCTGTCCACAGATTGAGAAAGCTAGAAAAAATGTCAATAAAGCTGTTTCTGCTTACCTCAGAGACCATAGGATGGGTTCCATCTATAACAGCAATCTACGTTTTGATATGGATGACATCTACAGAAGTGATGGAGTACACTTCACAGATCAAGGAAACAGAGGGGCATATTCACAAGAACGTGTGATAACCACCGCAAGTTTAGCTTAACGCAACTTCTCACATCGCAGTCCATCGCGGGAAAACAACGCTGTGTTAACGTAGCATTCTCAACCTGGCGTCACCATGCCATAGTCCCACGATAACGCGCCAAATGACCGCATTAAAAACAACGCGACGCCGAAAAAATGCGAAACACCAATGCGAATAAAGTTGCGATGAGGCCAACCACGAAAAAAAAAACAGCGACAACCAGCGATAGGCCTGCAATCCCCACACGTCTGGCGGGAAAATGCACCATAAAAGCTGAACAAGAATAACACACCATGAACAAATCAAACTGCGCAGCAACATGGATGCATCCGGAACGAGTGCCCAGGTCAACGCGAACCCCACAAGCCCCACAGACCACCAGCAATGAACCTCGGGGGCGGGGAAGCCCAAGGAGAAGAGGAAGAGGAAGACGGGGTACAGTCCGCAGGAAAACCCGATCGCCGTCACGGAGGTGACAGAGCACCACCAACAACTGTCCGTCACCACCACCGTGTCATTGGCAATACAGACGGAAAAATGGCATCCCATCGTGAATGCAGTCAAAGTGCCCAGGAGGCCAAGATGCGCTGGCACGATTTCAAAAGCCAAACCAAGCAGAAACCCGCTGCCAACAGGAAGGCAGCAACGGCGAATGGAGGTGGGAGTCCTGCGCCACAGGAGGAGCTGGAGCAAATGGCGCCCACAGTCATCAGTGTGGAGACGGTGCAAGGAGTCGGGAGTCCGGACACTGCTCGACATGACCTGACACAACAGCAACAGGGTGAGTAACGAACAGGGACTGTGGGGACGGGGGGACGGGGGGTTGGGCACAATGGCACACATGCACAACGATGTGTAGCACACCGCACACCCACAATAACCCTGGGTCATGTCCCTGATCCCTGTGGCACACTGCAGCACACATACAAACATCAAGTAGGCCCCCGTTCACCATGTGCCCAAAGGGGTCCCACCCCACACAACACCAATTACACAACACACACATGCACCCGTGCGAAACACAGCAAAGATGCGTATGTGAGAGCCACACTGACAATGCAAGTGACATCACATGACCAGCAGCATGGCTGGAGTACAATCACCATGACACTGTGCACGCCACGAGACTGAGGTGGCTGAGTGTGGACCACATCCGGAAAGGAGCAGGTCACACTCTGACACATCCACCTGCACAAACAACCACTGACGTCAACAACACATCTGCAGACAAACAATGCACAAGAGTAAAAAACCGTCCAATAGCACAAATGACCCAAGTCGCAAACATCATAGCACCGCAAAAGCACAAAAGCCAAAGGCACACCGCCTCCAAGGGATAAGGGGCAGCAAAATCAAAACTGCAGGTGCGACTCCCACACAAAGCAGCACACACACATAGCAATTACAGCACACCCACATGGACGACAATGTGGTACACAGCCCAACACCTACACTGCAGAACAGAGGACACAACTGGGTCCGCCTGTGCGTAGAAAATGGCCAATCACATCTGACATAGCAGGAAACTGTGAGATGCCAAGGTACGTGTACAACCTCACCTACATCATATAGTCCAAATGTCCACTGTCCCGCATCAAATAGTCCGCCCCTCCCAAACAGTCACAATGTACATTGTCATGAAGTCTGAATGTAAAGGTGAACAATGCGGCAACATACATGCCAACACAATGTCAACAAGCATCTCCCCCCACATTGCAGAGGGACAAACAACACCCCCAGCAGAACAGACCAGACAACTCTACAGTGATGCTGAAGAGGACCACCACACCTCCGACACCTACGCCCCACAACAGTCCATGGACATCTAAGGCAATCGACCTCCAGGAGCAGGGCAGCACCGCTGCATCGAGGACACCCCACCCCCTGCACAGACAACACAACTGGACTCACCCACCACCCTGGCTGGCTCCCAGCAGCCCACCCAAGCACACATCGCATTCCAAGGCCAGGTGTCAGACTGCCAGAAGGCGGAGGCCGAACATGTGCGGGTGGGCCACTACCTCATGTAAGCCGAACCAGATCACAAACGTGGGTGTCCAAGTCCCATCAGGGCCCACCAACACTCCCCAACGGAGACCCACACTGCGACAGAGACACATGCCTCTGCACATTTCCAGTACTGAACCACACCCAGAGCCATGGGATGATCATCCACACCCCCACGCCGGACTGGCATACGCCGGCCCAGTTCACTCCTTTTACGTATTGAGTGGGGGACGACAAAGCTACATGTGCAATGTCCCACCCGCTGCCTGCGGTGACATGGCTGCGTCCTCTGTACATGGCACAAAGTAATGTCGTAGTGCCCGGGGCACAAATGCATACATCATGAGCACACGGACACACACAGATAGTTCGTTGAACTGGCCACGGGCACGTGCGCTCGACACCTTTATTGGCATGGTCACATGTACAGTGAAACATCAAGATCCACCATATGGGCAGTGATCTAAATGATGAGCAAGGGAACCAATAGTGGATGGGGATAGGAAAGTTGTAAGCCTACTCCATGATAGGACATACACAAAGGTTGTTTAAATACCCCTCACACACCAAAAGGGCCCTTGATGTCATGCTTCATCATTGGGGTCTTCCCATCCCACTGTGGGATGGGGCGTGCTACGACCAGCGACTACGCTGGAGCACTAATCTAATAACTATGTGTGGTGCAAGGGTAGTGAGAAGAAGGGTCAAAAGTGAAGTTAAAAAGGAACTGGCCTCATAGACATAAGACAATTTAATAGGTCGTTGAGGCTGAACCTAATAAAAACTGTGATATGGAATGGTCATGCGTATAATGAGCTGACGTTCCTAAAAGGTCAACATGTTTCGAAGCTCAAGGCTTCTTCATCAGGACTGAAACGGAGCAGGAAGAAGTCACTAGTTAGTGTTACTCGACAAAATTTTAGCCCCATACTGCTCACCCGCGGCTCTATTGCTCATCTGTACCTGAGGCTCATGGGGCAATACACCCATTCATACATTATTATCACATAGTAGTACAAACAGATTAACGTATAGAAGTACAAACAGGTACTTCATATTGCATGAATATTTGCATAATTTTTCATTTGTATATAACTATTTTCACTTTTGGATATTAAGTGAGTACTGAAGGGATCGTTTCAGTCCTGATGAAGAAGCTTTGAGCTTCGAAACATGTTGACCTTTTAGGAACGTCAGCTCATTATACGCATGACCATTCCATATCACAGCCATGTGTCGTTGGCACGCAATGCACAGGGTTGGTGACACCAGGGCAGTTGTCGGCAGTGTTCAGACACCTCCGTAACGATGGTCCTTTTCTCCTCCGGACTGAACCGCGTCTTCCTCTTACTCGTCTCCCTGCGTACAGTGATATGTACTCCGCCATGCAGAAATCAT
Organism: Calotriton arnoldi; assembly: GCA_963921515.1. NCBI lineage: Eukaryota > Metazoa > Chordata > Amphibia > Caudata > Salamandridae > Calotriton > Calotriton arnoldi. The sequence goes on from CAWUFW010017389.1 coordinate 161,338, forward strand.
GGATCAGTTCAATGTGTGTGACCTACACGTCCGCAGTGTAGGCCGAAGGCGTAGTCATCAGGGGCCCACAGACACGTGTGGTTGGGATGCCATGCACATACTTTGTGTCACCACATCGAAGGGAATATAGTGATATAAACTCCGCCATAAAGTGTGTACTCTGCCATAGCATAATCAAGACTCAGTTTCAAATGTGTGACCTACTTGAGCGTAGTGTAGGCCGGAGGCAGCGGTGGTGTGCGTCAACGAAAATGGAGTAGAGCGGGCCTGTGTCGCGGAGGCCGTGATGGTCTGAGGAGGCTGCAAAGGTCACGGGCCTCGGGCTTGGAGCTTGCGCCGGCACGTGGTGGGCCCCCTTTGACACACGCCGGTGTCGGCAGGTGAGCAGTGAGGCCTGGCTATGCAGGGGCGGGGATGACGGCTCCGGGGACCAGTGGCCCGGGGTGCAGCAGGCGCACAGAGTCGCAGGCCACACTGCTCACGGCGTCGGCCTTGTGGCAGGGTGGAAGGTGCCGCCCTGGCAGACGCGTTGGGCATTCCCGAAGAGAACCACGCCCAGTGCTACGTGCTTTTTATTCACACCCCTGCGCTGGCCTGGCGTACGCCGGGTCAGCCCACTCCGCACACGCTTACGGGGGGGACGTCACAAGCTACTTTTCCGCGATCTTCCCCACTGGCTGGGGTGACATGGTTGCGTCCACTGTCCACGACACTCCAAACACCAGCAGTGCATGTAGACATGGCTGTGTCTGTGGTCTGCATATTGCAGTCTGTCCAGCACATCTCTGCCACACTTGGCATTGTGTACATACTCATTCATCTGTCACTTGCCTCCTTCGCACATGCCTGGTTCCCACCTCTCCCCACATTCCGGTATTGTGTGGCTGAGGTGCCATGCTGTCGATGGCTCATGTACATGGCTGACCAAGGTTGCCACAGTAAGTTGTGCTGTCGTGTCTGGTGGGGGGGCATGTTGTTTGGCATGTTGTATGTGGTTTCGTGACGTGTGCAGTGCCAGAGTTGTGAGTTGCATGATTGTGGGGTTGAGGTGTGTGGTGTGTTCATTTGGTACTTGCCAACGGGCAGTGCATTCCCATGGGTGCCATCCTGGAAGCGCTGGTTGATGTTGGACTGTCGGAAGATGAAGGGAACATGCACACTACCTGGGTAGTTGGCCATGACATTGGTGGGGAGTCCCCTGTGGTCCACTATTGCCTGCACGTTGATGTGATGTGTGTGCTTTCTGTTGGGGTATTGTGTGCGGTGTTGGCAGGGGGCACAAGTGAGACAAGTGTGCAGTGGATTGCCCCCAACACGTGCGGGGCTCCAGCTATGGCGTATAGTCCTTGCTTGGTCTCCAGCTGTTCCTGCGCATTGTGGGGGACATATGGGTGCTGGGGTCCCGAGCTGGTGAGGGCATCCGGGACAGGTGTGAGGAACTTGGATGGGGCTGGCTGTGAGACTCCTCCGACTCAGGCGGTTGTTGTTTGGGAGGGTACCAGAGGCCAACAGGTGCAGCACAGCCAGCAGCTTTGACTGCGGAGGGATGTTGGTTGTCCGCTGTGTTGGTAACGTCAGCCTGTGGGCAATGATGTTCAGGATGCGGATGATGGTTGTCCTTTTGGGCCTGTAGTTGGCATTGTCTGGTCTTAGGTCTGTGGGGCTGGTGCATTTCCTGAAGGTCCGCTGTCTTTGTCTGCGCTGCCTCTGTGGTGGTCCGGGGGGGGATTCCGTTGGGGGGTGGCGGTCATGGGGGTGGTGGCGGTGGGTGTTGTTGCCCTCTGGGGGCACCGGGGTGCATGGTGAGTGGCTCCATGGCATCTGTTGTTCTTCAGGTGTGGCTGTGGGCTGGGCTCCCTTTTCTTGTGCAGGTTGACGTCCGACTTTGCACCAGGTCAGAGCAGGTGTTAATTTCCTGCTGGTAACGTGCCGTATCGCCTGTTTTGTGTTCCTATCGCAGATGTGGCTGGTCGTTGAGAATGTTGCGTTGTGGTGTTGTCGCGGAATATTGCTCGAGAATGCCTACTCTGCATCTCATTAGCGTTAGTTGCCGGGGTCATCTGTGGCGATGTTTTTTGCGACTGCTTTCGCAGGGAAACTGGTGTTATGGGCTGTTAGCACCAGCTTGTGAATGGGGCGATAAATTTAGCGCGACTGTGGATGCGTTAAAGTGCCGATAACTCGGCGGTAGCTCCTTGAGAATATGTCCCAGAGTCTTTATCAACAACCTAAAGTTGTGCATCCGCACTTACATGTAGCTACAACAAACTCATAATGAAAATAAGGGCTCTTTTTTAGAGACACCCTATAACATAATAGTGAATATAAATATTTTTTTACACATACATATTTTTGTAAAAAAGTTTGTGGATTCGCGCACCCGACGCGAATCTGCAAAAGCATGAATTCAATGTGCTACAACACAATACACTATTCAAGTTTAACTATTAATTTTGAATTTTATATATTTTTAACAACTCTATCAAATGTAATCTTGTCATTAACTTCAATCACAGTAACTCTTTAAAACAACTTCACAAATACAACAGTACCTTCTAAATTATATACTACTTAATTATTTATTTAAGGTAAATTCGCGAATCCAACGTGACGTTACACGGGGAGCCACGCTGAGAGCCGCTCCAAACTCGAAAGAAAAAAAAACGCCCCACTTCCATTATTCGCTATTCGCCCCGGGGACCCCAACCCCCGGGGCCTGCCACCATTTGTTTTTTTTTTTAAATAAGGAGGGGGCCGCGTGGCCCCCCTCCTCAGGCCAATAATAGGTCCGGGGACCCCATCCCCGGGGCATTGTCTCTTTTCTAATAAATAAAATATGCAGAAGCGGGGGCCACATGGCCCCCCTTCCATGGGCCACTTTTGGCCCCGGGGACCCCATCCCCCTGGGCCTGGCCTCAGCATTGGGGACCGTGGGGGGAGCCCCAATGCCCCCAAGGTCCCTGCTGGCTCCCTGCCTCCTGCAGGAGCCGGCCTTGCTTTTGAGCAAGGGGAGCTGCTAACATGCAGCTCCCCTTGCCCAAAAGCAATTCGGCTTTGCTTCTTGGAAGTGAGAGCAGGCAATGTCCCCGGGGCATTGCCCGGGGGTGGGCACCCCGGGACATTACAGGAGCCGGCCCTGGGGGGTGGTGGTCCCCAGGGCCATCGAGGGCTCCAGGAGGGGGGCTGCGTGGCCCCCCTCTCTTCGTCAAAATAGCCCCGGAGAGGTGGTGCTCCCGCGAGGCCCCCCCTCTCAATAATCAACAAAGCCCCGGGGAGGTGGTGGTCCCCGGGGTTTGGGGGGCCTGCGAGGCCCCCCTGCAAATAATTAATCAAAGCCCCGGGGAGGTGGTGGACGCCGGGGCTTGCGGGGACCCGTGAGGCCCCCCCCACAAAAATGTAAATGCCCCGGGGAGGTGGTGGTCCCCGGGGCTGCGGGGGCACCCGCGGGCCCCCACTAATTAATTGAGCATTGCCCCCTCGTTTTTTTTTTATTTTCTCGGCGGGATTCGCACACCCAGTGCGACTTCTGCCGAAAAAACAAACAAGAAATGCTTCTTTTGGCCCTGGGGATCCCTGTGGGACCCCCTGACCAGCCCAAGGGGGTCAGGGTGTTTCTACCCTGACCCCTTTCCTACATTTACAACCTTTTTCTACCTTTTTGATATGACTCGGTTCTACTGAGTCACAAAATGGCTGCCAACACACTCTGGTTTGGAGTGTTGGCAGCCAATAAGAATGAAGCTTGTGCTCGGGAGGATTCGCGGCTCCTCCTCGGTGCTCAGATATCGATATTTTTATTTTTTGAATTTCTTAGGAACTACTGAATGGATTTACACCATTTAAAAAAAAGGCGCTTTCTGAACCAAGAGCTACCTTTTTGCCAAATTTGGTGTAATTCCGTTCAGCAGTTCGGGCTGTAGCAACAAAAGTTCCTATGGAAATTAACATGGAGAAAACGCATTTTGGGACCCCCCTTTTTTCTTGGCCCCCGCTTGACGAATCACCCCGAAACTTTCAAGACAGGAGCTGACCAGAGCGGGCCATTCGTTTTAAAATTTTGCGAAGATTCGTCAAACGGCGCAGAAGATATTGGCAAATCAAAAAACGCTTTTCCTATGGAAACTAGGTCCTAACTATAACTTCCGCTGGCGACCGCCAGTAGGTAATATATCTATATATATCTATATAAAAAAATTAAAAAATGAAGGCTGGCCAGGCCCGGGGGGAAGGGGTCCCCGGGGCCATAAGTCTAAAATAAAAAGAAAGGAAAGGCTGATCAGGCCCCGGGGATGGGGTCCCCGGGGCCCAAAAGGGTCAGGGGAAGGGGGGCCACATGGCCCCCATCCTAAAATAAAAAAAATAACGGAAGCCCTGCAACTCGCGGAACCCCCGCCCCCTTTCACTACTACTCTGCAAAAGCGTCTCCTGGCGAGTTCTATGTTGGGGGAACCAAGAGCGCACCAGGAGGCGCGTTTGCAGAGTGTTGGAGAAAGGGGGCATGGCCTGTGTCCACCTGACAACAATCCCACTATCTGGGGCATACTGGAGGCATCAGGTAGGCTAGTTGACCCCTAAGCACCCCCAGCAGCGAAGTGGACTTTAATCCCCATCCAAGAGCACGCCAGGCAGCGCGTTTGCAGATTGGTGGTGAAAGGGGGCGTGGCCTGCTATGAGAATTTAGCAATCCTGCTGTGTGGAACTTACTGGAGGTAATAGGAGGGGTAGTTGGCCCCCAAGGTTGTCCTTGGGGGCCAACTACCCCTCCTGTTACCTCCACTAAGTCCCACACAATGGGACTGCTAAGAGGTCTTCGGAGGCCACGCTCACCTTTCTCCACCACTCTGCAAACGCGCCTCCTGGCACAGTACTGGTTGGGGGATGAAGTCCACTTTACTCCTGAGGGACTTTGGGGGCCAAGAAGCCCTCCTGGTACCTCCTGTACGTCCTACACAGCGGAATTCCTGAGCGATGGTCGGAGGCCCAGCCCCCTTTCTCCACCTCTCTGCAATCGCGACTACTAGTTAAACAAGTATTTGCAATGTAATAGGTTTCACATTTGCAAGAGTTAGAGCTATTGGCGTTGTAAATGTAAAAGTGTTTACTAATGTATCTTGGAGTGGAGTGGATGTAGGTTGTGTGTAGTGGAATTATGTGGTATGATGTGCAGTGAAATTATGTGGATAGACTTTGACTTTGATGTGGATAGAAAGTATGTTGTATTTAGTGTATAGGAATTATGTAGAGTGGGATTATGTGTTATGGAGAGTAATTATGTGGTATGGTAGTCTGTGTTGTGGAGTGGTAACCTCAGGTTTAGTCTTCCTCGTTTCCATAGAAGCTAAACTATAAACTCAATGAGATAAAAAAAAGAAGGAACCACTGAGGAGCACTTCTGGACCTAGTCAGAGGTATGAGCAGGGCCACTGGATTTATGTGACTGTTTGGCTGCACTGACTTTTGCACAATTATACATTTTCCGCATTTGCCACATAATCCATCATCTGCTGCATAATTAGCAGATTTGAAGAAAAAAAACCTTGTTTCTAGCTCAAACGGCTCAAACGTTACCAAAAATGCAGCGACAAGTGTTACAGTGTGGTGGAAGGCCTTTGCAAACCTAGAATGGTCACCTGTTACTTATTGCTAAATATGGGTATTAAATTGGTACTAATGGTGTGCAAACCACTCTTGCTTCTTTCTGCGCCTCTCTTGCCTCTTTCTGCATTTCTGATGCTTCTTTCTGCACTTTTCTTTCTTTATCTGTACTTCTTTTGCCTCTTTCTGCTCATCTCTTCCACTTTCTGCACCTCTCTTGCCTCTTTCTGCACCTCTGTTGCCTCATTCTGCACTTCACTTGCTTCTTTCTGAACCCCTCTTGCCTCTTTCTGCACCCTTCTTCCCTCTTTCTGCACCTCTTTTGCCTCTTTCTGTACCCCTGTTCCCTCTTTCTACACCTCTCCTGCCTGTTTCTGCACCTCTCTTGCCTCTTGCTGCACTTCTCTTGCCTCTTTCTGCACCTCTGTTGCTTCTTTCTGGACTTCTGTTGCCTGTTTCTGCCCCCCTCTTGCCTCTTTCTGCACCTCTGTTGCCTCTTTCTGCAGTTCTCTTGCTTCTTTCTGAACCTCTGTTGCCTCTTTCTGCACCCCTTTTGCCTCTTTGTGACCTCTGTTCCTTTTCTGCATTTTCTTGCCTTTTTCTGCGCCCCTCTTGCCTCTTTCTGCACTTCTGTTGGTTCTTTTGTGCTGCTCTTGCTTCTTTCTGCACCTCTCTTGTAAATTTCTGCACCCCTGTTCCCTCTCTCTGCACCTTTCTTGCCTGTTTCTGCACCTCTTTTGCCTCTTTCGGCACCTCTGTTACCTCTTTCTGTACTTTTCTTGCCTCTTTCTGCACCCCTCTTGCCTCTTTCAGCACTTCTGTTGCTTCTTTCTGCACTTCTCTTGCTTCTTTCTGCACCCCTCTTGTCTCTTTCTGTACCCCTTTTGCCTCTTTGTGCACCTCCCCTGCCTCTTTCTGCACCTCTCTTGCCTTTTTCTGCAGTTCTCTTGCCTCTTTCTGCACCTATTTTGCTTCTTTCTGCACTTTTCTTGCCTCTTTCTGTACCCCTCTTGCCTCTTTCTGCACCTCTGTTTGTTCTTTCTGCACTGCTCTTGCTTCTTTCTGCACCTCTGTTGCAAATTTCTGCTTCCCTCTTGACTCTGTATGTACCCCTCTTTCCTCTTTCTGCACCTCTCTTACCTCTGTCTGCACACCTGTTCCCTCTTTCTGCAGTTTTCTTGCCTCCTTCTGCACCTCCCTTTCCTCTTTCTGCACTTCTCTTGCTTCTTTCTGCACCCTTCTTCCCTTTTTCTGCACATCTCTTGCCTCTTTCTATACCTCTCTTGCCTCTTTCTGCACATCTCTTGGTTCTTTCTGCACTGCTCTTGCCTCTTTCTGCACCCTTCTTGCCTCTTTCTGCACCTCTGTTGCTTTTTTCTGCACTTCTCTCTCCTCTTTCTGCACCCCTCTTGCCTCTTTCTGCACCTCTGTTGCTTCTTTCTGCACTTCTTTTGTCTCTTTCTGCACCTCTCTTGCCTCTGTCTGCATACCTGTTCCCTCTTTCTGCACCCCTTTTGCCTGTTTCTGCAACTCTCTTGCCTTTTTCTGCAGTTCTCTTGCTTCCTTCTGCACCCCACTTGCCTCTTTCTGCACTTCTCTTGCTTCTTTCTGCACCCTTTTCTCCTTTTTCTGCACATCTTTTGCCTCTTTCTGCACCTCTCTTGCCTCTTTCTGCACATCTCTTGGTTCTTTCTGCACTGCTCATGCCTCTTTCTGCACCCCTCTTGCCGCTTTCCACACCTCTTTTGCTTCTTTCTGCACTTCTCTCTCCTCTTTCTGCAACCCTCTTGCCTCTTTCTGCAACTCTGTTGCTTCTTTCTATACTTCCTTTGCCTCTTTCTGTACCTCTCTTGCTTCTTTCTGCACCCTTCTTCCCTTTTTTGCATCCCTCTTGCCTCTTTCTGCTGTTCTCTTGCCATTTTCTACACCTCTCTTGCCTCTTTCTGCACCTCACTTGCCTCTTTCTGCACTTCTCTTGCTTCTTTCTACACCTCTGTTGCCTCTTTCTGCACCCCTGTTCCCTCTTTCTGCACCTTTTCTGCCTGTTTCTGCACCTCTCTTGCGTCTTTCTGCACCTCTGTTGCCTCTTTCTGCAACCCTCTTCCCTCTTTCTGCACCTCTCTTGCCTCTTTCTGCACCCCTGTTCCTTCTTTCTGCACCTATCCTGCCTGTTTCTGCACCTCTCTTGCCTCTTTCTGTACCTCTGTTGCTTCTTTTTGCACTTCTCTTGCCTCTTTCTGCACCCTTTGCGTCTCTTTCAGCACCTTTGTTGCTTCTTTCTGCATGTCTCTTCCTTCTTTCTGCACCCCTCCTGCCTCTTTCTGTACCCCTCGTGCCTCTTTGTGCACCTCTCCTACCTCTTTCTGCACCCCTCTTGCCTCTTTTTGCACCTCTGTTGGTTCTTTCTGCACTGCTCTTGCTTCTTTCTGCACCTCTTTTGCAAATTTCAGTATCCATCTTGCCTCTTTCTGCACCCTTCTTCCCTATTTCTCCACCTCTCGTGCCTCTTTCTGTACCCCTCTTGCCTCTTTCTGCACTTCTGTTGGTTCTTTTGCACTGCTCTTGCTTCTTTCTGCACCTCTCTTGTAAATTTCTGCACCCCTGTTCCCTCTCTCTGCACCTTTCTTGCCTGTTTCTGCACCTCTCTTGCCTCTTTCGGCACCTCTGTTGATTCTTTCTGCACTTCTCTTGCCTCTTTCTGCACCTCTCTTGCCTCTTTCAGCACCTCTGTTGCTTTTTTCTGTACCTCTCTTGCTTCTTTATGCACCCTCTTGCCTCTTTCTGTACCCCTTTGGCCTCTTTCTGCACCTCTATTGCCTTTTTCTGCAGTTCTCTTACCTCTTTCTGTACCTCTTTTGCTTCTTTCTGCACTTTTCTTGCCTCTTTCTGCACCTCTGTTGGTTCTTTCTGCACTGCTCTTGCTTCTTTCTGCACCTCTGTTGCAAATTTCTGCTTCCCTCTTGCCTCTTTCTGTATCCCTCTTCCCTCTTTCTGCACCTCTCCTGCCTCTGTCTGCACACCTGTTCCCTTTTTCTGCACCCCTTTTGCCTGTTTCTGCAACTCTCTTGCCTCTTTCTGCAGTTCTCTTGCCTCCTTCTGCACCTCACTTGCCTCTTTCTGCACTTCTCTTGCTTCTTTCTGCACCCATCTTCCCTTTTTCTGCACATCTCTAGTCTCTTTCTGCACCTCTCTTGCCTCTTTCTGCACATCTCTTGGTTCTTTCTGCACTGCTCTTGCCTCTTTGTGCACCCTTCTTGCCTCTTTCTGCACCACTGTTGCTTCTTTCTGCACTTCTTTTGCCTCTTTCTGCACCTCTCTTGCCTCTGTCTGCACACCTGTTCCCTCTTTCTGCACCCCTTTTGCCTGTTTCTGCAACACTCTTGCCTCTTTCTGCAGTTCTCTTGTCTCCTTCTGCACCTCACTTGCCTCTTTCTGCACTTCTCTTGCTTCTTTCTGTACCCTTCTTCCCTTTTTATGCACATCTCCTGCCTCTTTCTGCACCTCTCTTGCCTCTTTCTGCACATCTCTTGGTTCTTTCTGCACTGCTCTTGTCTCTTTCTGCACCCCTCTTGCCTCTTTCTGCACCTCTTTTGCTTCTTCTTGCACTTCTCTCCCCTCTTTCTGCACCCCTCTTGCCTCTTTCTGCACCTCTGTTGCTTCTTTCTGCACTTTGTTTGCCTCTTTCTGTACCTCTCTTGCTTCTTTCTACACCCCTGTTGTCTCTTTCTGCACTCGTCTTCCCTCTTTCTGCACCTTTCTTCCTCTTTCTGCACCTCTATTCCCTCTTTCTGCACTTCTCTTGCTGCTTTCTGCGCCTTTCTGTATATGTTCTACCTATGTAGGCATAGTTAGAAATTAGCATTTAAAAAACCTTAGAAATTCACTGAAAAAACCATAGGTTTCAGGGACGTTATAGTTAGAAATTAGTATTTAAAAAACCTTTGAAATTCACTGAAAAAACCATAGGTTTCAGTGACGTTTTAGTTAGAAATTTGCATTTAAAAAACCTTAGAAATTCACTGAAAAACCACAGATTTCAGGGACGTTATAGTTAGTTAGACATTTCACTCGTACAAAACCAGAGAAATTCGGCTGTTATAGTTAGTTGAGCTAACTATAACTCGCGCCCCCCGCAATGCACTGCTGATTACGTCACAGATTACATCACTCATGACATGGTCAGTGACATCACTGATGACATCTCAAATGACATCACTGATGACATCATCCACGTGATAATCTGATGCACCTCCTCACACCCTAATATAACCTTTGATACACCCACTCTAAAATACAGACTACCATTTTCGGAACCATAGACACACCAATACCAGTTACTACATACCCACTCACTGATTCCTAGGTCCTGACACACATCCACTCATTCATCCATACAGTCACTCATACATGCAGTCACTCATCAATACAGCACTATCATATGCACTCATACACCTATACAGACACTCAAATACCGCCACTCATCCATAGAGTTACTCACACACCTAGTCGGTCATGCAAAGAATCAATCACCCTCCCATTTACTCACCTATACAGTTATGCACACACCACCTGACTTATTCATACAGATACTAACACATACATACAGATACTAACACTTACTTACTCTCTTATACAATCACTGATACAAGCACACGCTCATCCATACAGCCACTCTCACAATCACTCACTCTCACATATAGTCATTTATATACTCCAACACTCACATATACTGCCTTTCACATGTAGTTACTCACACATGTACCACTGAGACATCCATTCACTCACCAACACACCCATACACACACTCACCCACCCATACAGCCCTTCACAGATGCACTCTTGAACCCATACACCCAGTGAATCACCCACTCACACATCTATGCACAGAGTCACACACCCCCCACCCACCCACACACTCAGGCACCCATACAGATACTCAGAACCAATCAATAACCCATATAGACACTCATGTAGCTACTCACCAACCCATGCAGCCGCCTACGCACCAACTGACAGAATGGTGTGGAAAGGGGGCAGGGCTTCTGACCAGCTCTCACAAATCTAGCTGAATAGGACTTATGGAAAGTACCATGAATGCTTCTTGGTCCCCAAAGTCCTTTAGCATCCAAGACAACTTTATTCCCCAATCAGTAGTATGCCAGGAGACGTGGTGCAGTAAGGGGGGTGTGGCCTCCGAAGACCTCTTAGTAAACTGACTGTGTGGAACTTGCTGGAGGTAACAAGAGGAATACTTGGCCCCCAAATACCCTCAATAGCCAAGGAGACTTCATCCCTAAACTATTAATATGCCAGGAGGCGCGTTTGCAGAGTGACAGAGAAAGGACGTCCTTGATGATTGCACAGGTAGTGCCTGTATGATTCTATGAGTGCCATTGCCAAGGACAGACTGCCGAATACCGGGTGTTTTTAACAAAGAGTAAAACACATATATAGACATATTTTACATAAGGTTTCAGTGTAGCTATTTAGTAAGATACTAATTTAACTTTCCCCTTTGTATTCATTTGTTGAAATAACTAAATCAAAAATGCATTTTCCTTCTTCACAGCAACCCCAGAGGTTCAATGACATCAGTAGTCATGCATACAAATGACAAAGTGAAAAACAATATATAGACATATTTTACACAAAGTTTGAGCCTAGCTCTTTAGTAACATATTGGTTTAACTTTATTTTAACAACACTTTTATAAAAAAGAACAGTTTCAAAAAATAACTCAACATCTGAACTCACAAATTGAACCTAACTACCAAACAACCATTAATCTACCAATTGTTGCCCAAACTCATGGGGAATTAATAAACGGTGGCCGGGAAAGTAAGGAATACCATTGGATAAAATTAAGGGTGGGCGAATACTGCGGAGTTGAACAAAAACTCGTTGAACAAAAACTTCGTTCCATCTTATCCCAAGTAATAAAACAGAAACCTCACATACCTTTGATATAACAAGTAACTCTATCTTTACATGCTAAAATGCATATAGTCATCTCACAAAAGTGAAAATGAAAATATACCAAGCAGTGAGAGAGGTGATGATTTTGGGGTCCTCCCTAACCTAGGGAGAGAACCAAGCAGATGCCTTGAACACAAAGAGCACATCATGCTGAACGATTCGGTGGTGGTCCCTTCCTCCTAGGACCACCCCAAGCACAGTTATGGGCAAAAATACAATCCCAACCAAAGGCCCTGCAAAGCATTATGAGACAATATTCTAGAGTGCAGTGAATATTATATTATCCAATATCAAAACATTCCTCAAGCGGCAGAGGCTCTCCCGGCTCAGCTGAGAGCTAATACTATAATATTCACTGCACTCAAGGATCTCGCCCCATAATGCTTTGCTGGGCCTTTGGTTGGCATTGTATTTTTACCCATAACTTTGCTTGGGGTGGCCCTAGGAGGATGGGACCACCACCGAATCGTTCAGCATGATATGCTCTTTGTGTTCAAGGCATCTGCTTGGTCCTCCCCCTAGGTTAGGTGGGACCCCAAAACCATCACCTCTCTCATTGCCTGATATTTTTCAAAGCTCACTTTTGTGAATTGGTTATATGCTTTTTAGCATGTAAAGGTAAAGTTGTTTTATCAAAGGGTTGTGGGTACAGTATCTAACTCAGCTACGTGGCGGAGTCGGAGTTTTTGCATGAATTCTGTGTTTTCAATGTAATGCGTATGTAGCAAATCTCCGCTTGCGGAGGGGAGTTCATTGCCCACGGTTAGATAAAATACTGTTCAGTAAAATGAATAGGAAGTATACAACCACTCCTCCTTCTTGAATCTTCTTTTCCAGAAGTCTGTTGTGAGCAGGTGGTAGATTTTGGTTGGAGACGTTTTTGGACTCATATGGGACGATGTTCATGTTATATCATCTTAAAAGTTGTCATAGAAAACATCTCCAACTGCTGATCAAGCAGAAGGAAGCTGGAGGACCATTTACATCAGTGGCAGCAGCAATAATTCCCAGCCACAAAGTCCCTTTAGAGGTACGGACTACTACAACAGATATGGCGCCAGAGTTTTCAAGAATGGCCACGTATTGCATAGACTGTAGTGTTGTTATAACAGCTGGTGAGCAGTGTGTTACAGCTATTCGCAATGCTGCCAAAAATCATACATGATAATTTTTTCCCCTTTTATATTTTTTGTACCTTTCATAAGAGGAGTTCATAGTGAGCAGCAAGAAGGCAACGCAAAGCTGAAGTACCCTCGACTTTAATAGCAGCACAACAATACCAAAGCAGAGAGTCCATTCAAAAGTTCAATCTCAGCTTCAAGATTTGGCTCCACAGTTTTCCCCGATGGCATCATACTGCATGGATTTTGGAGTTGTAGTGAGTTCTGGAGAGCAGTCCATAACGGCCCTTAGAAATGATGTGAAGAATAATAAATGTTGATATTTTTTTCATTTTTGGCCCTTCATAGTTTTCTACATTGCAGGCCTTTTATTATCTTACAAAATGGGTATCTAATATCTATGTGTTGTTCATTTTATTATCTTCTAATTCATTGTAAGAGTACTTACATATAACTTGCCGTATAGACAAGTCAAACCGTCCCTCTACAAATAAATACAGAGGTAACTTTTCCCAGTTATCATGATTTACTTTTTCACTTTTTAAATATGTCAACAGTCTGTGTTTAAATTTTCTAGTAAGTGCATCGACAACATATATAAACATACTGGTTTTTAGACAACACTGTGTTTAATTTTGTAATCTCTTCTTTAAAACTATCAACTGAACTATATGTGTCTTGTTCTGCAACTCCTCCTCTTAAAAACTCGTCATTATTCCTAGAATCCTGCTCAGGACCAAAGAAACAAAATTGCACACCACCACAAAACCTTTTCTACGCATGCCACACTACCATGCAAAAGTGCTCTATTCATTTCTCCTAAACACAAAGCAGGAGTTTGCACATAATATAGCCTCCTACCTAAAGTTTGCATTGTGGAGTGGTATACCTTATTGTATTTTGCAATCAGTACCCTGACTAAACCTTCCTTGTACCTCTTCTGCAATAACTTCTTCTACATTTCTAGGTACCATCACCTCTTTTGCTATAAGACTACCATTCTGCATTTCATAACATCGTCCTCTTTAATCAATAGCATGAACTAATTTGTTATCCTGGAGATAGCTTTCTTCATTAAAGAAGGGCTCTGTACAAGAAGTATGTATCCATTCTCCACTAAACACTGCACAACAGTTACTTCTATTCACTAATCTAATCTTATCTTCTGGTTTTGTCTCCTCATGCACAACACTATTTTGTCTTCATTCTATTTATGATCAAAATGAAAAGCTTCCTCTTCAAAGCAAAGGCCTTATCAACTACTCTCTCAACTCTTTCTTTCTGTTTCCCTGCATCTCTCCTTCTTCTACACTTTTTTAAATGTAACACTAAATTTACAAGGCTGTAACTATGCAAGCATTATAACATTTGCGAAGAACCTATGCAGCCATGTAAACTTCCGCTAACAACCCATGCAGTCATTGAAATACTGAGGCACAAGGCTGTAACTATGCACTCATTATAACATTTGTGAAGAACCTTATGCAGCCATGTAAACATCCACTAACAACCCATGCAGTCATTGAAATACTGAGGCACACGTGTGCACTGATGAAACACTCAGGCTCTACTCATGCACTCATGTGATTACGCAGAGAGTACCATTGTAGTAAATCTATCACCCATATTGTCTAAAGACTACATAAAACTTGTAAATACATGGGTTTGTGGTTGAACACTTCAATACTCCCTGGATGATTGAATGCATGCATAGGTAGTGCCTAGGTGATTCCCTGAGGATACAAGTAGTGCCTAGATGGTTCCCTGACTATGTCAGAATTCCATATCTGCATACTTGCTGCCTGTGTGTTTGCACGAGTATACTACTAGTATCTGGGTGTTTGGATGAGTGCATGAGTAGAGCCTGAATAATTCGACAAGTGCGTGACTACTGCTTCAATAATTCAATAAATGCATAGATACTGGTAGGATGATTAAATGAGTACAACTCTAGTGCCTGGATGATTGCAAGAGTGCATACATAGCATAAATGTGATTTATGCAGCACATAGATAGTGCATACATGATTGTTTAAGCCCATGCATAGCACCTAGCCAATTCGATGAGTGGTTGAATAGTGTTACAATGATTGGATGCTGCCCATTTCTTTTTGTTTGACTGAACAGGTAGTGCCTGGATGCTTACATAACTACATGGGTAGTGCCTGGAGAATTGAATACGTGCATCAGTTGTGCCTGGCTAATTACATGAATGCATGACTAGTGTCTGAGTGACAGTGAAAGCTTGAGAGATTGTATGAAAGTAAGTATACTGCTGGGGTGCTTGTATTAGTGCATGATTATTGGCTCAGTAATTAAATGACTGCATAGGTACTGGATGGGTGATAGGTTTACTACAATGGTACTCTCTACATAATTACATGAGTGGAGCCTGAGTGTTTCATCAGTGCACGCGTGTGCCTCAGTATTTCAATGACTGCATGGGTTGTAAGTGGGTGTTTAGATGACTGCATAGGTTCTGCGCAAATGTTATAATGAGTGCATAGTTACAGCCTTGTTAATTGCATAAATCAATAGTTAGTACCTAGGTGATTAGATGAATGTATAGGTAGTGCCTGCATAGTTTAATGACTACATCATTTCTGCCTGTCTGATTGCAAGAGTACATGTGTAGTGTCTGGGTAATTGAATAACTCCATAGATAGTGAATCACTGATTTGATGACTCCCTGAGTGGTGGCTGGGTGATTGCATGAGTGCCTGAATACTGCCTGACTGACTGAGAAAGTACCTTCATTGCTGTTAGATGCATAACAGTTGTCACTATATCTCTGACTCATTGGTTATCTCCTTCTGTCAGCATCAAACTATCTGTTTCTGTTTACATACTTTTCTTCTGAGCTATGTGTGAGTGAAATCTAGGTATCACACCTGATATATGATTGCATACATAGCTCTCTAGAAACATAAATTGCTTTGTTACTGAGCATGCACATGCATCAGTAAGTTTATAAAACAGAAAATAACATTTTTTAATTTTTCAAAGCACAAAACCTTTTGCGAATGGCATACCTACATAATTTCTCAAATTTGTCTTCTGCTTCTAAAACATATATTTCGCATATCTCAAACAAAAGTTACACTCGAAATGAAGCTAGCACAAGAACTCTCAAGGCATTCTGCACTATTAATACTTCTCAATTTTAAACAAACCATGTTTAAAGAAAAACTCTACCCTCACCATATACATGACATTTTCATTAGCCCTACTGAACATAGATCACCATGTAAACATATATGCGATTTCTTAATAAATGTACACCTTCAAGCCATCTTTCCCAAAATATATACCTTATTGCATCTTTAAGTAAACTCAAAAGTCCTACCATATATATAGCTATGTGCAAGCACAAAAACCATATCTCGCCATCTAAGCATATGCAAAGCGGTCATATAAGTTAAAAACCACATTGACAAACACTTCTCAGTACATACCTAACAAGTATTACTTCTTTTTAAATCATATACAGGCGGACAACATATTCTCATCTTTTATTTCTCAATATACTATTCCTGTTTAATAATGTTACCGAAAGTACTACAACTCCCAGAATGCAAATAACAGATTTATCTATTCTGCACATTATGTTTAAACATTTAAAACATTCTTAGTTCCTCTTTGTAACTTTCTACAAGACTATACTGTTATTTTTCAATAAAATACACAATGTAATTAAGAGGCACTAATTCATTTTTCTCTTACTTCCCAAAACATTCACCACTAACCTCTTAAACACATACCCTCTAATTAATATAGTTCATCTCATATATTTTTTCTCATCAGTGTGATACTCCTTTTAATCAAACTCCCACATACATCTTCATTTCTAATGCACATTTTTAAAATAATTACAAAGTTATATACATATCAGTGAATTCAGTTTGTAGATTATATTGTTGTTTAGCTCTTTCTGGAAAGTTTTGACACTATTAAGATTTGTAAAAACTAAGCACAAGTATGGTACACCACTCTCATACAAAGCAACTCTAAAATGGCAACCTCTTCAACTTTCCACTCTATCATCATGAGAAAGGCAGCAAATGAAATCATGTCTTTAATTCTAGACTAGTGCATCCCCACTTGTGAATGGTTAGCATCTGTTAACCCTTTCCCTCTCTTTCAAAACGACATTCCTGTTGGCGTGTTTTCGCAATGTTATCATGATAATCGCGGAGAAATCACGATAGAAAACGGAGATCAAACCTATATCTGCCTTTTTTTCCCTGAAATTTAAGTACTACACAACAGTTTATTACATAGTTCTGAGTTGGAAATTAAAACTTGCCATTACTTACATTGTGCCACCACTCCTTAACTTTAAAAAAAAATGTTCTGTCTCTTTAACACCCTTCCCCTCCAATACATTCTTAGCTCAGTGTAACTGGCCAACCCAGTGGAACCAGTAGTTAAACGTTCACAGCACATTCTAGAAGGAACATGCTACTTCCAAATGAGATACAGCAGGTGTGGCTTACTCCACAGATTCAAAAGCATATCAACGTCTGTATTACATTTCTTTTTTAAGCAACAGCCAATAATAAGACTTCTTCCTGAGCCATCCAACACACTTCCTAATTTTATTCACTTACATGCTGACAGCATCCAATATATTGTTTTTTAAAATGAACACCTCCATTTGAACTGATTTTCCTTTGGAAAACTACCTCATTCAGCTCCAACCTTCTCCTGACTACTATTGCTCTTTCAATTCAAAATGCTTAGAGTATGGTTTTTGGGCCACAGCTATATCTATTAGGCTAAAGAGGCTGAAAAAAAGAGAGGTATTGACAGGGACCTAGGTTTGCCAAATGTGCAGATTACTTGGTTTGGCCAGTGAGGGTTAAAGTTTCATCAGTTGCTGGCTTTGGTTAAATCCATTGTGGAATCCCAAACTCCTCACCTCATATTTGTGCACTGCGGTGGCAATGACCTAGGCACATTGACTGGGGTAGGGCTGGAAATCCTAATGAAAGAAACCTTTGCAGAACTGATGTTGCTTTTCCCTCACACTGTCTTGGCGTACTCTAATATATGATAAAGACAGAAATGGAAGTGGTCAAATCAATTCTGTCCACAGATTGACAAAGCCAGGAAACATGTTAATAAAACTGCTTCTGCATTCCTCAGAGACCATCGCATGGGCTGTATCTATAACAACATTCTGCATTTTGGCATGCATGGAATTTATAGAAATGGAGTGCACTTTACAGATGAAGGCAACAGGGTGTTTCTAAGTAACATGAAACTCTGCATCTGGTCTTATGTGTAGCAGCCATATACACACACCCAACGCAAAGGCTCTTGTCAGAGCCAGCTTAGTACCCGAAATATTGTGAAGTTTTTTTCTAAAGGTTTGTTTTACCTCTAGTGTTTGGGGATCTTGCGATGACGTCGCAATCCCCGCGGACATGTCGTGAAAATGGAAAACAAAAGCAGACATTCAATGGCCACCAACACATCTAAAAATAATATGTAAAAAAATCCATTCTGAACATTGCCCTACACATATTACTAAATACATACTTCGTTTAAAGCATGTTTAAACTTATATTTTTCTACTAAGTCTCTTTAAAAACCAAATTAGAGACCTATTTCTTGTTTTTGCGGTTATTCGGGACGTTGCGATGGCATTGTTAACTGCGACCATCACACCTTTTCCAGAAGTGAAAACACATAAATGCACACATATTACTGTATTTTACACACTAGGGGTTTATTACTGTACACTTCAAACTCATGTTTTTCTAGTGTATTTCTAGAACAACCATCTCTAAAACCTATTTTCCAATTTTGCAGTGAGGCCGGAGATCGTAATGACATCAATAATCGCAATCCCCCTGGACACGTTGCGAAAGCAGAAAGCAAAAGCAGGAATTCAATAGCCACCACCACATTAAGAAATTATAACTATATAATTAATACTAACCATCACATTACATAAATCACTATATAAATAACTCTATAAAAACATTTATCAATATCTCTATAACAATATATTAATGATTCATTGATATATATTTTTTATATTTTCACCAATATTTGCAATGACATTGATAGTCGCGATGTCCCTGCGATGGTACATTGGGGCCGTGCTGGCGGTCGAGGCGTAGTCACCAATATCGCGTGCGATTAAAAAAATCAATTTTGGACGCATATCTTGTGTCACTAACACCTCCATTTCTCAACCAAGGGGTCAGAGTATCTCCACCCTGACCCCTTATGTGAGCTTTCACACAGATTTTCAACCCCAGGAACCGTTCCCAATAGGTAAAATGGCACCTGCAAATTTCTATTCAGGTTGCATCCAGCCAATCAGAGCATTCCTGTTGGCATGTGCATCTGCGATTCATTGCGAAACCACTGCAAAATATCCACGGCCAACGATATCACTATCATTTTAAACTTACATTTCTCAACAACTACTGAACTGATGTACACCAAATAAGCAAAACGTACTTCCTTGAACCTACATCTACCTCCCTGCCAAATTTGGTGTAAGTCTGTTCAGTGGTTCAGGCTGTAGGTGTGTCTAAAGGTTCCTATGGAAATGAACATTACAAACACAACCTTATTTCATGCCCCAAATTCTCAGTCCCCACTGGACGGATCACCCCCATACTTTCCATAACAATAGTACCCACTGTGACACTTTTTGGGCAACATTTCATGCAGATTAGTCAAACGACGCCAAAGTTATAGCCAAGTCAAAAAATGATTTTCCTATGGAAACTAGGTCCTAACTATAACTACCTACTAGCGACCTCTAGTACGTAATATTCATTCACTGAAAAAAACAAAGGTTAAAGGGACGTTATAGTTAGGAAATATAACAAAAAAACCTTGAAAATTCACTAAAAAACCAAAGGTTACAGGGATGTTATAATTAGGTTCAGATTTTACATGCACAAAACCATAGAAATTTAGCAGTTATAGTTAGAGTTATCTCAAGTAACTATAACTCGTGCCCTAAGGTAACTTTAACTCGCACCCCCACCATGCAGTTTTTTCATCAATAATTTTACAGCAAATGTTGCAGTGATATTGTCAATGATGTTATAGAAGATGTCATGAATGACGTAATTTGTGGGGTAATTAGCAGTGCATGGTGAGGGCATGAGTTATAGTTACCTTAGGCACCTGGCCCACCCAAAGGGCAAACAAAGTGAGCATGGGTAACCAATCATGTTTTTTAAAAACTTTTCTTGCAGATCCTCCGTGAATTTGCAGGCACATTAAAACAAAAAAACCTCCGCGATCCACACCAGTCGCTTCATAGCGCATGCATATTTCCTCTTCTCCCCATGCTAAAAGCCCATTGCCACAGGGCCGCGTACGGCCCAATCGCTATACATAGAAAGTCTTCTTGTGTTGAAATAGAAAGAGGATGGAAGGTCAGATGATGAACTGGTGGTGGTGGGTGCCGGTAAACTGTAGGTGGAGTTTTTGTCAACCTCCACCCTGCAAGCGGGTGTGGAGTGACAAAAACTCCTTGAACTCTGCTGGCGGAGCAGAGTTAACCACCAACCGCTACATCTGACCTTCTGTCCTCTTTCTATTTCAACACAAGATTTTCTACGGATAGCGAATGGGCAGGACACATATCATGGCATATCTGTGCCGCCTCGCAAGATTGGTTCATGTCATCTCATCAGAATGTCCAGGATGGCTAGCATCCACCATTTTATTCCCAATGCAGTGAGAGAGGAAGGAGCATAGCTGCTAAGGCTGACTATTCCACCACCACCACCCAATGCCAGCTCCACCGGACCTCCCGGGGGAGTCAATGACACCTTCAAGGATGCGCTGCAGCGGGCTCGCCAGGTGTGTTGGTTAGTGAAGGGTGTTAATGTTAATGCAAGGTCATAATTGTTCGCTGCCCTGTGGCAATGCTATTTTAGCAAGGGGAGAAGAGAAAAAACGTGTCTGTGCTGAAGCGGCTGATGTGGATTGTGGTGGCTACCATTACCAGACCGTCTGTACCACCTTATCACTGTCTGGTGAGTGGGACCCTTCTACTTAATAAGAGCTGTCACTTCGGAAATAGAATTGAGGTCACTTGGGATAGAGTCGGGTTGCCAACTAAAAGATATTTTGATGTGTGGCGGTCAGCGTATTTGTTTTCAGTAACCACTATGTTAGAACCATTGAATGTGTTTCACGGCACACCACACTCATTTATTCACATCACAGCAGACAATTTACAGTACAAGACAGTCTTTATAAGTAACTTGATTTTTAAAATGGGGCATCCCTTCCCCTACACAATTTGTTGAATGTGTTTCCTTCACAGAATGCTGGCTAAACTGAATACATGCGCAGATCTGGACACATAGAAAGAACTCTTTGTAGAGGCCAGCAGCGGTAATTGACTGTCTTGCATGAGACTGTTTCATTGCCTCAGGTGCTGGCCTCACAGTGACAAAGTGTGACCACAGCAAATGCTCATTGTGCCCTATGCCTTGCCTCTCTGATTGGATTACTGATGGGTTAAGGTTGGGCGAGTGGAGCAACTCCGACGGCTCGCGGAACTCAGCGGAATTCCACTGAGTTTTTATGCAACTCCGTGGGATTCCGCTTAGTGCACCTCTATGAGCTTCTCCCACCCCTAGTTGAGGAGTGGGTAGGGGTATAGGTTGGTAGGGGCATTTTTTGGACTTGATGGTTGGTAAGGGTATAGGGTAGTAAGGGCATTTTTAAGGTTTGGGGGTGATTAGGGGTATAGGGTAGTAAGGGTGTTTTTAATGTTAAGGGGTACATAGGGGTATAGGGTGGTAAGGGTATTTTTAGGGTTTAGGGGTGGGTAGGGGTATTGAGTGGTAAGGGTATTTTTAGAGTTTAGGGGCTGGAAGGAGTATCAGGTTGTACCAACTCCTAAACTCAACCACCCCTAAACCCTAAACATACCCTTATCACCCAATACCGCTAGCCACCCTAAACCCTAAATACATCCTTGCCACCCAAATACCCTTGCCCATCCAAAACCCTAAAAATACCCTTACCACCCAAATGCCCTTATCCACCCTAAACCCTAAAGGTGCCCTTGTCACCCAAATGCCTTTACACACCCTAAACCATAAAAAATACTCTTGCCACCCAATAACCCTATCCTCCCTAAACCCTAAAAACACCCTTGCTACCCAAATACCCTTACCTTCCTAAAAATACCTTTGCCACCCAAAAACCCTTATCCACCCTAAACCCTAAAAATACCCTTTCCACCCAAATACCCTCACCCACCCTAAACCCTAAAACACCCTTGCCACCCAAACACCTTCACCCACCCTAAAAATACCCTTACTACCCAAATTCCCTTACTTACCCTAAACCCTAAACATACCCTTGACACCTTTATTCACCCGTAACCCTAAACATACCTTTGCCACATAAAATACCTTTAGCCACCATAAATCCTAAAAATACTCTTGCCATCCAAATACCCTCATCAACCCTAACCCCTAAAAAAGCCCTTCCCACACAAATATCCTTACCCACCCTAAACCCTAAAAAACCCTTGCCCCCAAATACCCTTACCCACCCTAAATCCTGGAAATACCCTTGCCACCCAAAAAATGTTTACCCACCATAAACCCTAACAAAACACTCATCACACCAGTACCCTTACCCACCCTAAACCCTAAAAATGCTTTTGCCACTGAAATACTTTTGCCTACCCTAAACCCTAGAATCATCCTTGCCACCCAAAAGCCTTTAGCCACCCTAAACCCTAAAAACACCCTTGCCTCACGAATAACCTTACCCACCCTAAGCCCTAAAAATACCTTTGCCACCCAGATACCCTAAAAACCAAAAATACCTTTGCCACCCAAATAGCCTCACCCGACCCAACCCCTAAAACACCATTACCACCCAAATACCCTTACCCTCCCTAAACCCTAAAAACACCCTTACCACCCAAATACTCTTACCCACCCTAAACCCTAAACCACCCTTGCCACCCAAACACCCATACCCATCCTATACCCCAAAAATACCCTTGCCACCACAACACTTTTACCTACCCTAAACCCTAAAAATACCCTTACCACCCAAATACTCCCCAAATACTCTTACCCTCCCTAAACCCTGAAAACACCCTTACCACCCAAATACTCATATCCACCCTAAACCCTAAAACAACCTTGCCACCCAAATACCTGTACCCATCCTATACCCTCAAAATACCCTTGCCACCCAAACACCTTTACGCACCCTAAACCATAAAAATACCCTTACCACCCAAATACTCTTACCCACCCTAAACCCTCAAAATACTCTTCCCACCCAAATACCCTTACCCACCCTAAACACTAAAAAACCCTTATCATCCAAATACCCTTACCCACCCTAAACCCTAAAAATGCCCTTGCAACCCAAATTTCCTTACTCACCCTAAACCCTAAAATTGCTATTGCTACCCAAATACCCTTACCCACTCTAAACCCTAAAAATACCCTTGCCACCTAAATACCTTTACTCATCCTAAACCCTAATAATATCCTAGCCACCCAAATCCCTCACCCACCCCTAAACCCTAAAATCACCCTTACCCTTACATATGCACTTTCCTGTGAAATACTACATTTTTGTTGTAAAGGCATGCATGATAAAGGCATGTGTGTGGTAATGGATGCGTGGTAAAGGTATTTGCTTGGTAATGACCGTGTTGTAAAGGTTGTTTCCTGTGATTGGGTGTGTGAGTGGTTGTGTGGTAGTGTGAGTGGGTGTGTGAGTGTGTGGTGGGTGGGTGGGTGTATGAGTGGGTAAGTGGCTGTGAGGCTCTCTGAATGATGGGAGAGTGGCTGTATTGGTGTGTGAGTTGGTGTATCAGTGGTTTTCCTGTATGGGTGTGTATGAGGCAGTATGGGTGTGTACATGGGTGTGTAAATGGGTGTGTGAGTGCCTGTGTGGGCCTGGGAGTGGTTCTCTGGGTCTCTGAGTGGATGTTTGAGTGACTGAATGGGTGTGTGACTGTTTTTGTGAGTGGGTATATGGATGTGTGAGTGGGTGTGTGAATGTTTTAGTGGGGTGTATGTGTTTTTTAATTGGAGTGTGGATCCACGAATCTTCATCTCTGAGTGGTATGTGAGTGGCTGAATGGGTGTCTGAGTGGGTGTGTTAGTAGTTTTGCTGTATGGGTGTGTAAGTGGCTGTGGGGGACTGTGAGTGGGTTTGTAAGTGGCTGTATGGGTGTGTGAGTACATTTGTTGGTCTGTGAGTGGTTGTGTCAGTGGTTCTCTGGGTCTGTGAGTGGATGTGTGAATGACTGCATGGGTGTGTGAGTGGGTGTATGGATGGATGAGCGAGTGTGTGAGTGGCTGTGTGGGTGTGTGAGAGAGTGTGTGTAAGTGAGTGCATGTATTTTTTTATTGGGATCTGAATCCAGGGATCCACTGCAGATTTGCACGTGGGTCGCGCAGAGCACCACAGTGGATCTGCGGATAATCGCATGTGCAAAAAAATTCCAACAATTTCTTCCCCATGAGGTGTACCTCACAGACCCCTCCATCAGTCCCATGGGGTCAGGATACCTCTATCCTAACCCCTTAAATCCTGTTTCTACTTCATTCCCCCCCCAGAAACCTTGTCCCAGTTGACAAAATCATGGCCACAACTTTTCTCTCAGGTTGAGGCCAGCCAATCGTAGCATTGCTGTTCACGGTGGATCCAAGGTGGATCTTTTTCTCTAGATATACATAAATCTTTTTTCTTTGATAACTCCAAAACTACTAAACAGATTTACACCAAATTGCAAAAAGCACTCTTTTTGGACCAAGATCTAGCTTTCTGCCAAATTTGCTGTAATTCTGTTCAGCGGTTCAGGCTGTAGTCATGTCTAAAACCCCTATGGGAGATTGCATGCGGAAAAAGTGTTTTGGCCCCCCCATTTTCTTGGGGCCCGCTTGGCAAATCACCCTGACACTTTCCAGACAGCATCTGAAGTGAGTGGCAAACTACTATATATATATATATAATCCAGTGAGTGTAAGTATTTTCTAAGAGTTTCTGAGTGTTAAAGATATATAGTAAGACACTATACATGTTAGAATAGTAAACTTTGTGTACTACTAATGAGTGATACTATTTGTAACACATATTATGTGAGTGGCTGTGTGACTGTGTATATCCATGTGTGAGTAGGTGCCTGAGTGGCTCTATGGGTGTGTGAATGGTTGTATGGGTGAGTGAGTGGCTGTATTGGTGTGTGAATGGGTATGTGAGTGGCTGTATGGGTGAGTGACTGAATGTGTGTCTCTGTGTGGGTGAGTGAGCCGGTGTGTCAGTGGTATATGGGCGGGTTAGTGGGTATTTGAGAGGCTGTATTGGTGAGTGATGGGGTGTGTGAGTGGCTGAATAAGTGAGTAAGTAGGTGCATAAGTGTGTGTGTGAGTGAGTGGGTGTGTGAGTGACTCATGGGTGAGTGAGTAAATGTGAGAGTGGTTGTATGGGTGAGTGTATGCTTGTGTTAGTGACTGTATAGGTGAGTGAGTACATGTGTTAGTATATGCATGAGTAAGTGAGTGGGTATGGGAGTAACTGTATGGGTGAGTGAGGGGCTATGTGAGTGACTGAATGGTTGAGTGAGTAGGCGTGTGAGCGGCTGTATAGATGAGGGAGTGGGTGCATGAGTGGCTGTATGGGTGACTTAGTGTTTGTATGAGTGGCTGCATGAGTGAGTGGATATGTGAGTGGCTCTATGGATCAGTGAGTGGGTGTGTGAGTGCTTGTATGGTTCAGTGAATGTGTATGTGAGTGGTTGTATGGGAGTGGGTGTATGAGACATTCTATGGGGTGTGAGTGGTTCTGTGTATGATGTCATCAGTGATGTCATGAGTAATGTCATTTGAGATGTCATGAATGATGTCACTGACCATGTCATGAGTGATGTAATAGGTGAGGTCATAAGCAGTGCATTGTGAGGGCATAAGTTATAGTTAGCTCAGGTAACTATAACTGCTGAATTTTTATGGTTTTGCACAAATGAAATCTGAGCCTAACTATAACGTCCCTATAAACTTTGGTTTTTCAGTGAATTTCTATGATTTTTCAAATTCTATTTCCTAACTATAACGTCCCTCTAACCTTTCATTTTTTTCAGTGAATTTCTAAGGTTTTTTCAATTCTATTTCCTAACTATAACATCCCTGTAACCTTTGTTTTTTTCATTGAATTTGTATGTTAAAAAAATATATATATTTCCTAACTGTAACCTGTAAACTTTGAGAATGGGTGTGTGAGTGGCTGTATAGGTTGGTGAGTGGGTGTATGAGTGGCCGTATGGTTCTGTGAGTGGCCATATGGGTCTGTGAGTAGATGTGAGTGGACTATATGGGTCTGTATGTGGGTGTGTGAGTGCCTGTGTGGGTCTGTGGCTGGGTGTATGAGTGCCTTTGTGTGTCTGTGACTGGGTCTGTGAGTGGCACTGTGGGTCTGTGAGTAGATGTGTTAGTGGCTCTATGGTCTTTGAGTGGGTGTGTGAGTGCATGTATGGGTCTCTGAGTGGGTGTATGAGTGCCTTTGTGTGTCTGTGACTGGGTTTGTGAGTGACTTTATGGGTCTGTGAGTAGATGTGTTAGTGGCTCTATGGTCTTTGAGTGGGTGTGTGAGTGCATGTGTGGGTCTCTGAGTGGGTGTGTGATTGCCTTTGTGGGTCTATAACTGGGTCTGTGAGTGGCACTATGGGTCTGTGAGTGGGTGTGTGAATGACTGTGTGGGTCTGTGATTGGGTGTGTGAGTGATTGCGTGTGTCTGTGAGTGGGTCTGTGAGTGGCACTATGGGCTTATGAGTGGGTGTGTGAGCGGCTATGTGGGCCTCTGACTGGTTGTGGGAATGCCTGTGTGTGTCTATGAGTGGGTGTATGAGTGGCACTATGAATTTTGGGCATTTGCATACTTAGGGTATTTAAAAGGGAGAACCATTGACTCTGCTCTCACCAGGACATGACAAGAAAGAAACCACTCATCACAGTCACTACAGATCAGATTGCACTCCATTAGATCAACAAAGCATTCACCTCCATTATGGATTTCAGATTGTTTTTCAATATGGAATATGAGAGGAAGCACATTTGATTTGCCTTCACCAAGTCCAAGAAGTTATGAACGTTTGTGCTTTACTAAAGTGGACCTTCAAATGGGGCACCTGATATGTTTATATTTGCTTCCTGTGCTTCCCGTTGTGGTTTAATTTCTGTGAAATGCGCACCAGGGCCAGAATGGAACCTTATTTTTTCCAAGAAGAGTCTCCAGTTTTGCCAAAAACGTCTACCCAACTGGAATACTTTCATCTGGTTAATTAGTAAGTGCTACCTCATTGGTAAATGTCTTGTGCATATTCTGCACTACAGCTGCATAAAGGACCACAAGGTAATGTTTCCAATGACCTTGTGTGCATGTAATTTCGTCAATGTGATTGTTCCTCGAGTGTCTTCATCCACAAATCTGTGATAAAGTGAATCCTCGTCAAGAGAAGATGACGAGACTGCAACGAGGCGTATCTCCACCAAACAGGGGTACTTCCCCTTTACTAAATGAAGTAAGTGCTTATTTTCTTTGGTGGAGATTTCCTCGTATTCCTCTGCATCTATAACGTGCCACCAAAATCATCTGGAAAAGCGCTCGGGGCCTTTTGTCAAGCTGTCCATCAATGTGGGAAAAGGCGGGAAGACATTTTCATATTATTAAGTTATACAGGGAGAGGGGCCCATCCCCCGGGCACGGCTAAAATTTAATGGGGGAGGGGGGCCACGCACCCCCCTTCTCCGGGCCAATTTTGGTCCTGGGAACCTTCATTCCCTGGCTTGGCCACAAATCTCTGGGAACCCTAGAGCCCACCCAGTGCACCCAGTGTGCTATGGATCCATGGTTGGAGCCTCAAGGCCCACGCGATCCCAGCCAGCACCATGCCTCCTACGGGAGCCGGCATTGCTCTTGCACACAGGGAGTTGCTGGAAATGCAGCTCCCTGTGTGCGAGAGCAATAGTTTCATCTCTTTCCCTGCCCGCATCTCTGCAGGCAGGGAAAGAGATGAAAACACTGCTCCCAGCAAGTGGGGGCACTCTGACAACTCCTATTTGCTGGAAGCGGAGTGTTTGTTCTTGCTTGGCGGGAGAAGCAAAAGCAAACAGCTATCTCCCAAGGGTGGGCACCTCGGGATATAGCAGGAGCCAGCCCTGGGGGGTGCCGATCCCCAGGGCCATATATGGCTCTAGGAGGGGGCCACGTGGCCCCCTTCCTTTCTTGTTCACAGGCCAGCCCCAGGGAGTTGGTGGTCCCCGGGGCTGGAAATGGCCTGGGAGAGAGCTGCATGGCCCCCTTCCTTCATTTAAAAAAAGTATTTGGCTCCATGGAGGTGGTGGTCCCCGGGGCCGGGAGTCTGTGCGGACCCCCTCTTTAATGTTTATTGTAGCCCTGGGGAGGTGGTGGTCCCTGGGGCATAAAAAAGCCCTTGAAGTGGAGCCCCATGTGCCCCCCTCCTTTTTTCATAAATATTGGCAGGCCCCCATGACCTGACCCACCCAGGGGCTAAATTAAAAACAAGCACCCAAGACCGCGCTTGTTCCTTTTTTTAAATTCATTTTTAATAGAAATTGCTACTGCCCAAACTGATAAAGGAATTACACCAAATTTGGCAGCTAGGTAGATGTTGGTCCAGGGAAGTGCCTTTTTGTTATTTGGTGTAAATCCGTTCAGTAGTTTTAGAGATATTACCCTGAATCCAAATTTGTTTATCTAGGGACCCGGTTAAACCACGACCCCTCCCGATCTTGGGCTGTGATCTGATTGGCTGCCAACACTTCAAACCAGGAAGTGTTGGCAGCCATCTTGTGACTCGGTTGAACTGATTCACAGAAAAAAACATGAAAAGAAGGAAATGGGGGCAGGGTAGAAACACACTGACCCCCTAGGCCTCTGGGGGGGGTCCCACAGGGAACCCAGAAGAGACCCAGAAGAGAGGCCGGGGATGGGGTCCCTGGGGACGAATCGGCCCGGGAGGGGGGCCACGCGGCCCCCCTCCCCTTGTAGCTTCATAAAATAAAGGTACCCATAACTGCTGAAATTCACTTGTTTTGTACGAGTGAAATTTAAGCCTAACCATAACGTCCCTGTAACCTTTGTTTTTTCAGTGAATATACATATATATTGAAACAAAGTCTTCCTCCACGCCGTCTTTACACACAGCTTTCAATGTCAGGATGGTACAAAGAATGGGCAGCACATCCAGCACAGGTATTGCAGATCAATTTTTATTTCATTTTAATCCTCCGCAGTGGCGACAAGTTTCGTCCGGAGCCTTCAACTGGCCATAGAGTTTCTAAATGTGAAGGTGTTTTAAAAGAAGGGTCCCCTCCCCCAGTACACCCACAATCAAGCATGTGAAAAAGCTAGACTGCGCGGCCGATTTTCTCATAGAGATTTCCGAGATCTGACAACCATTTTCCATACAATGTCTTTTTGTATGAGTATAATGACTCCATTATTTATCAACCTTGCACAGTTCATATACTGATAGCAACTCATAAAGTATGCAGTAATACTGCTGACTTCATCAATAAATAATTCTATACAATCATGATTCCACATTGAAAAGTGCATAGCGCATTCTTGTTAGAGACAGTTTATATTGCATTACACTTATGTTCAAGACTGCATCATTTTACAGGAGCCTACTGACTTCATTATAAACAATTCCATACCACCATGATTCAACGCTGTAAAGTACATTGTGCAATCTTATGAGAGACCATCTCACTTTCCAAGAGCCCACTAACTACATTAATGAATACCCCTATAAAATACGTAACGATTCCACAAGGTAAAGTATGAAGTATATATTGAAGTACATTGCATTCTTTTGATAAACATAAATCAACCTACATCAACCTTTGTGGTTGTTTATAGAGGGCATACTCATGCTTCCAGTTTGGCAGATCGATAACACTATTCTTTGCAATTCTTGTGATCACTGCAATACAACATTTGAATTGCTTGTTTTCACTACAAATCACACTTCTTCAATACTCTGGATCCCTATCCGAGGGGATCTGTTCTCTCATCTATTATCAGGTGAGATTCAATCGACAAAGTGCTCTATCTGTTAAATTGCCCTGTGCTCTCAAGTGCTATATCAAATTAGGTAGATTGAAGTCACTCAGCTGTTATATTCTAATGCCAGTTGTACAGAAAGTGCCAGGTGCAAATATCTAAGACTCAACATGATCATTCTCTACGTTGCATAAAATGCATCCAAATATTTTCACTCTGAAAAAGTTTGTGAAAAAGTGCAATGTATATAGAGTGCCCTATGGAACAATATAAGGCTTTACAACGATCAATTTCAACAGATCATTTCAAGTCACTCAGTTACAGGCCAAAGTGCTAGATGTAATCAATCTCTGAATTCCAAAAGCTGCTTCCAAGTCTCTCTACCACAGGAAAGTACAATGTGCGGAAAGTGCAATATGCAGTAATATAGGACATCATTTTGAACCCATCTATATTAAATGAGTTAGATTCTAGTCACTCAGCTTTTTATCCTAAAGCGAGTTGTACAGAAAGTGCCATGTGCAAATATCTAAGACTCGACTTTCTCAGTCTGTGCATTGCATAAAATGAATCCAAATTGTTTCACTCTAAAGAAGTGTATGAAAAAATGCAAAGTGCAGACTGTGCAATATATAACAATATAAGGCTTTACATCAATCAATTTAAATATTGTAACAGATCATTTCAAGTCTATCAGTTATAGGCACAAGTGCTGGATTTAATCAATCTCTATATTCCGAGGGCTGATTCCAGGTCTCTCTACCACAAGAAAACACAATGTGCGGAAAGTGCAATGTGCGGTAATGTAGGACATCATTTTGAAACCATCTTTAGATTCACCAGATCATGTCAAAATCTCTCAGTTCAGAGAAAAGGTGCTATATGTGATGAAGTGCAACATGCTTGGAAAACTGACATCTTCAGTTGTATTGTAAATAAATTAAAGACCATTATTGGAAGCACATTTACAAGATGTTGGGCCTCTCTAAACAATATTTCTTCATCTACTGGCTAATTTAAACTGTGCCATACATATATTGCACATCCAACACCAATATGTGGGTGAAGCAGCATCTCCTGAGGGTACGCCTGCAAATATAATGACAATAGAACATGGGTTACACACATATTTTTGGCTTCATCAATGGTGCAAGATCACAGAGAAAGAGGGTCCATTGAGTTTTCCAAAATATGGAACTTTTGAAACTAGAATGAATTCTTGATAATTTAAAATGGAAGTTGTACAAAATGAAGCCACCTCCTACACCTGCACAATATGAGGCTTTAAATTTAGGGGAATAAGTTGCCCGGAATAAAGAGAAGGAGAATAATCAGAGAAGGACAAAGAAAGCAGTGCGCAATTATGCAGAGGCTCAATGGGTTGAAGGACAGCGCAGATGGCAGTAAGCTGTGATTGAGGGAACTTGATTGTATCCAGCTATTACAACTGGAATTTCAGGGAAAGGATAAGAAGAAATCAATAGAGAAGGGCGAAGAAAAGAAAGGGATAGAAGATGAGACAGAAAGCGATTCAGGAGATGATATTCTAGAAGAAATGTTGGCTGCAAGGCCCCCACCTTATGCAACATCTACTGAGCAAAGTGAATCAGGTGTTAGTACGAGTAGTAAAGTTGCCACTGCACCAGTGGAAACGAGTACAGTGCAGATTGAGAGACCCATGCAGATATTTCAAATTGTTCCACCAGTTGTGGCTTGACCACAAGTAGCAGTTCCTACTGTGACCAGTACCCCTGTAGTGTCTAATGCATCACCAGAATCAGTACCACCAGTAAATGTATAGACTTTACGTGGACCAGTTCTAAATGCCCCACAAAATGTAAATTTGATGTCGGATGTTCAAGGAGCTGCAGGAAGTCCACCTGCAACAAGGTTTGTCCCGACTTCATAAAATTCCCAGAATGTTGGGTGGAGACCACCACAGACAAAGCAGGCACTTATAGGGACATTAGTTTTTACAAGTCCTATTATTGCCGGAGACATAAACTCTACTGAGGAAGGAGGTATTCCGATTTTAAAATTTAGATTCTGAAAAGGAAAGACCTTTGGATATTACTAAATTAAAGGTGGAAATGGAAGAAATAGTAGGAGTGTGTTCAGAGTTAGAATATCTAGAACAATATGAAAAGAAGTAATTAATTTTCCTGTGTAAAGAAATTACTAGACGAGCAGCTGTCATACATGATAAATTAACAGAACTAAAATATGAAATTGATCTTTCAAAAAATTTACATTTGCAGAAAAATTGCAGTGTCTAATTGGATGATGTAGCAATTGAAAACATGTATGCATCAGGAATGCAACTGCATATTATAGAGCTAGTGAAATGCATTCGCAGATGGGGTGACTCTGACAAACTGGAGGTTAAATGGGCAAAGAGAGATGAAAAGAAAAAGAGGGAAGCTAAAGCGACAGAGAGAAAAGATGTAGAAAATGAGGGACAGACTACAGCTTATCCCTTATGGGAAATAGCAGGACGGATGTATGCACATGTGCCATAGAGCAGAGGTGATCTCGCAGCATTTACGAACAATTTTCCAAAATTGAGAGCTAACCATTGCAATGGTATGCGCAGGTAGAATGGTTTATAAAGACTTCAAAAGTGCTGTGGTCTGATTTGGATATGTTCTTTGATGTTGTAGTGCTGACTGATTTGTGGGCTCAGGGTAAAACTGCTGTACAATGGTCGCGAGAGGAACCAGTGAGGAATACTAGAACTAATGAACCATCTGCTGTGGTTATGGAGAAATATGAGGCTGTGATTACTTTTCTGAGGGCCGAGTGCCAACAAAGTATTTGGACTGGATTAAAATTAATCGAATGACCCAGGAGCAAAAATAATCAGTTCATGAGTATTATGAAAGATTGTTACAGGTGTTTCAACAGCCTAGTGGACAGGAATATCCTGAAGAAAACGATGTGGGGATTTTTGTGTCTCAGTTTGCTTTAGGGCTGAAACCAGAGATCAGTTTACATATATAACGCAAAGAGTGATCTGCTGGCAGAAGAAATCGCTTGATAAAGTTCTGAGATATGCAAAGTATTGCAGTGATGAGCTGAGATGAAGCAGGAAAAGATAAAAGAGAAATTTATGTTGGCTCAAACGAGATTGGCTCAGAAAGGTTTTCAGAATCATTCTTTTACAGGGAATCGAGGAAATATGCAGGGAGTTGTTGCTCCTCAGGTCGGTTACCAGGGTAACCCAGGAGGGTTTAATGTGCATCAAGGTAGAGGTAGAGGTGTTTCAGTTAATATGAGTTCAGAAACATATGTTGCTGCTATGAAAAAAGTTAATCCTTGTCACATCTGTCACAGGGTCGGACATTGGAAGAGGAAGTGTATATATAATTCGGTAAATACAAATGGAAATGTACTACTGCAAAGAGGAGTCCAGATGCAAAATATGCCTGCACAGCAAATGCAAGTACCAATGCATGGACAAGTTCCAATGATACCAGTCTCGCCAGCTCAAATGATTCCACAAAATATGGGAAATCCCAGATTAAATTTAAATCAAATGCCAAAAATGAATTCTAATTTGTTTCAGAATACAGTGTAACAACTTCCAAATTTGAATCAGAATGCTTTACAACAGTATCCCTTTTTCGAAAAAGATGATTCTGTTTAAGACGTTTTTTCAATGACGGTGCCTGAGAGGGGTGTAAGTTTGCGTACTTGGTGCAATCTTAGAAGTAGATCAGAGTGGTACATATGTTGATGCTGAAGTGTATTGTCACATGTAGCATTTCTTATCAATACAGGAGCTACCAGATCCACTGTAAGAACAGTGGAAGTCCCAGGCCTACCTCTCTTGGGGAAAACTATCCAAGTTGTGAGACTAACAAATAAACAGATTACCAATCCAAATTTGAAAAAATCCTAACTCTGATAGGATAATTTGAAGAAAAACATCAGTTTGTTGTTTGTTACTAGAGTCCTGTAAATCTATTAGGGAGAGATTTGTCATGCAAATTGAATTGTACCATTTATTGCACACTGGATGGTGTAGCTTTTCAAACACATGACGAGGATGTAGAATATAAAATGATTCGACAGACAGTTGCAGGTACTTTTCCTCTAATGACAGTCGAGGAGCTACCTGCAGATTTAGAAGACACTGTAACAACAGAAATTTGTGATCTTACAGGAAAAGATATCAGACTAATTAAAGGTGTAGAACCAGTCCGGATTACAGTCAAGGAAATTGCAGTGTATCCTAGAACACCACCTTACCATTTGACTCCTGAGACAATTTCAGGAATAACGCTTGTAATAGAGGATATGTTGCAGAAAGGATTCTTGAGGGAGTTAATTGGGAGTCCATGTAATTCTCCAATTATGAGTTTACAGAAAACAAATGGAAAATCTAGGATACTGAAGGGCATTAGCAAAATCTATGAAATCATGGTCCCGTGTTGTCCCATGGAACCGAATCCAGCCCCAATATTGTTTCAAATTCCATGTACTGCAGAATGGTTTGCAGTGATTGACCTGTGTCAGGCTTTCTTCTCAGTGCCATTGCATGAGAAAAGTCAGTTTATATTTTCTTTTGCATTTCAGCAGAAAATATTAGCATGGTGTCGTCTCCCACAAGGGTATACAGAAAGTCCTTCCATTTTCAACTGGATTCTATAAAGAAATTTGGAATCATTGCAGATGCCCTACAAGTCCATATTTTTACTTTTACAGTACATAGATGATTTGTTTGTGGCATCAGAGACATGAGAAGCTTGTAAACAGGACACCTTTGCCTTATTGAATCACCTGGCTGAGAACGGACATAGTCTCCAGGTAAACTGCAGTGCTGTCAAAAAGAAGTTCAATATCTAGGACACATAACTGAGAAAGGAGCAAGGATGGTGTCACCAGAGAGAGTGGAAGCCATTCTTCAGATGAATCCACCTCAATCTCAAAAAGAAGTCAGAATGTTTCTGGGAATGGTTGGCTACTATAGACAGTGAATACCAAACTCTTCCCTAGTGGCAAAGCCATTACTGAGGTTGACACACAGAGATGTGTCTGATCCAATTCCATGGCACAATCACTGTATGAGAGCCTTCCTAGAGCTGGTAGAAAAACTGTGTTGTGCCCTGGCACTAGGAATGCCAGATTATACAAAAGAGTTTACTCTATTTTGCAGTGAGAGAGAGGGCTGCACTGTCTCAGTCATGACTCAGATGATGCCAGAAAGCCATTGGCTTATTCCTCTACCACACTTGACTCACTAGCCACAGGTCTTCCTGGTTACCTTAAAGTGGTTGCCACAGTGAGCCCCAGGGGCCCTATTACACATAGGGCGTACTTTCCCTGTTTGCGCCAAAGTACACCTTAAAACAGGTGCGCCGGGCGCAAGCAGTGAAAGTGCGTCCTAATACATTGAATACACTGCCCCCAGGGCTGCCGCAAAGTCATGCTGCCATGGAAGCAGCATATTCAAGTGAAAAACAGAGCTTCTTTGAAGTAGTCTGCACTTTTAAGAGGAGACAGAGTTCCCCTTGCAGGCGGGTGCAGTGAGTGACTGCACCTGCCTGCAGGGGGATCTCTAGGTGACCCCATTTTCCCCTTCTATAGGGCTGCCATCAGGGGGTGCACTGACAGTGCACCTCCTGAGAGTTTCTTTGCCTCTGCACCCGTGTCTATAATATGGCACGGGCGCAGAGGCAAAGGGATCCCCTCATTTGCCATGCCCCTATTCAAATGAGGGGACACCCTCTGGTGATAGCGCTGGCGCTATATATGTGTTAGAGCCATCTGAATTACAGAAAGGGCAGTGCAAGCATCTGCGGCCCTTTCTGTAATATCATAGTGCCCTGGGGGTGCGCAAAGCGGGTGCACATGCCCGTTGCACCCCTGGGGCACTTTCCATAAACCTGCACCTGTTTGGAAAAGAGTGAGAACAAAGTGATGGGATACCCACACTCTGTGAGCTTCTATTGACAAGAAGCCTTTTTCACCCTATTTGGGATGGGTATGCCCAGACCTGGGTCCCTTGCTGGCTGTGCAACTGGATTCAAGCTAGGTTGGCTGATGAGGAGTGATACCCCATAACCGGTCCCGGGATGCTTGTTTCCGGTCCAGGGAGGAACTGGCTTGGCAGTTTGGGCTGAACAGTTCCCATGAGGAGCAGGGTCAAGGCTGATTTGCATATGGCTGGGCCCAAACTGGGATGACATGGTGAGCAAAAGAATGATGGATTTAACCCAGCTCTCTTGACTGGGGGTGAATGTTTGATTTGTTCAGCATTCCGTCCATCATTTGTTTGCGTAGCATCAGAAGTAATGAGGGCACATTGAGAGCAGCATATGGCATGTGCACTATAAATGATGTTGTATATGCTTCCTGGCTTTAAGTGGTTACCTCAGCACAAGTTGCAGAATTGATTGCCCTTACCAGAGCATGCAGTTTGACTGCTCACATGAGAGTGGCCATATTTCAGATATTCAGGATGACTTTGGTGTTGTCCATGAATTGTGGGCAATTGTGGTCACAGATAGGATTTTTACATCACCATGTACTTCAATAAGAAATGGAATGCATGCTAAGAAAATTGCTGGAAGCCTTACAGTTACCTAAAGAAATTCCAGTAGTTAAATGTGTAGCTCATCAGAGTGGAAATGGTTACATTGCAAATGGAAGTAGATATGCTGATTCAGTAGCACACTATTGTGCTTTGATGGCCTGCACATTTAATGGAAATTTCACATATGAGTCGGAAGAGGAAACCTCTTTCACCTTGTTAATAAAAGTTACTGATACTTGGGACGAATGAAAAAGAATACAAGAAAACGTTTCGGAAACAGAGCAACATTTTTTGGATTAAAGCAGGTTGTGAGAAAAACTCTAATGAAATTTGGATGTCATCTGATGGGAGACCTGTGTTGCCAGACAGTTTGTTGTTTCCAAAGACACAATACTATCATGGAGACACACATTTAGGCAGGAATGCCATGATTAGGCTTTTTCGACCAAGCTGGTACAATCCTAGATTTACAATACTGGCTGAAGAAATTTCTCAGAGATGTATAATATGTCGGCAAATGAAGGTAGGAAAGAAAACACATGTTACACTAAGTCACATAGGGAGAGCAGGTGGTCCTTTCAACAGAATGCAAATCGATTTTTTTGAGATGCCTGTTTACAATGGGCTGAGATATATCCTAGTCATAGTGTGTGTCTTCTTGAGATAAGT
Organism: Calotriton arnoldi; assembly: GCA_963921515.1. Taxonomy (NCBI): domain Eukaryota; kingdom Metazoa; phylum Chordata; class Amphibia; order Caudata; family Salamandridae; genus Calotriton; species Calotriton arnoldi. The sequence continues at coordinate 198,300 of CAWUFW010017389.1, forward strand.
GAAAGCCTACCTAACCAGAAGAAATGACAGTCTCACTAGCAAAACTGTTATTACGAGAATTGATTCTACGTTATGGTATGCCGGTTTCTCTTGAATCAAATAGGGCGACCCATTTCAATAATGAGGTCCGGAAGATGATTTGCATAGCATTACAGATTGAGCAAAGATGACATTGCAATTACAGACCTAAAGCATCTGGGATCGTAGAGTGAGTTAATGGTACTCTTAAGTTAAAATTAGCAAACATTTTTGCTTCAACGTCACTGAAATGGCCAGATGCACTACCTTTGGTATTGATGAGTATCCGAAGTATCCCAGATAAAAAGACTGGCTTATCACCCCACAAGATGTTGATGGGCAGGGCAATGAGACTGCCTGCTGTTCCTACAAATGCACTTTTAAACATCACAGATGATATGATACTCAATTACTTCAAAGGGTTGGTTGATGTGGTCCATTCTGTTTATTATCAGGTTACAGCTCCCATAAGAGATCCGCACCAAGAACAGAGCCACAACCTCAATCCAGGTGATTGGGTTGTGATCAAGAAGCACGTTTGGAAGACTTGTTTGAAACTGAAATGGAAAGGCCCCTTCGAAATAATCCTTGTGACCAATACTGCTGTTAAGTGCGCTGGAGTCACATATTGGATTCATGCTCCTCACACCAAGAAAGTAAGAAACCCAGAATTAGCAGTTGCGGTCTTTGACCCTGAGCGAAGAACATTGGTGACTGAACCACCACTTGAAAGACCACCTAGACCTATGGCACTGCCACCAAAAGAGCGACAGGAAGTAGAGAGGGGTGAAGTTTTGCAAGTCGAAAAGCAGATTCAAGTGCCTGGAGTTACACAAAGTGGCATTGAAGTATCTAACGAAATAGAAGCAGAGACTGTTCATCAAAAGGGAGACATTACTGATAATCCATCAGTACAATTGGAAGATCCGTGTGAAGGAACAAGCACAGTAATAAGGAGAGTCATCCACAAAACTGAATGGCCACCATCCTATCAACAAAAAAGACTAAGGAGGAGTAATTGGTTGGCCGAATACCAGCAACTATACCTGAAGAAACGGAGTCAAGTGATGAAAGTGGGATAAAGCAAACTAAACAATCTCTCAGAAGATAAAGGAGAGCAAGTGTACTTTATCGAAAGTTTTCAGCACCTAAATGGACTTATTATGTTGCTCAAGTCCTGAACGTCACATTTGAGGATCTGTGTGATGTGAGATCTGAATTGCATGAACCACCCTAATGCTTAAACTTTGAGAAAATTGGGAAAGCTGAAACAAATTATTGAGAGCTATCAGAAAAACGGAAGAAAGAAACGAAAACCAAATTTAAAAAATCAGTCCTGTTAGACCTTTATTATTTTAAATTCTTATTTTACAGAAGAGCAACCTAGGTCCAAGTCTGCACTTGAAGAGTAGGGATAACATTATAGAAGAACACAGAGTTGGGTTAAGGATTGTCTAATTAGATATCTGAACTGCTAAAGCTAAATCATCTTGAAAGACTACATTCTAAGCTGCTGAACTGCTGAACTTCAATATAGCTAGCCTGGTTTAGGAGAAATGTAATGCATTAGACATAAGTGTAAATATATTATGTGCTCAATTTTCATAAGAACAATAATAATGATCACCATAGTATTAGTTGTTTTTTATTTAACACCTGAAGTATAACATAGAACAAGTAATACAACTAAGCTGCATGCATACCTTAATAATAAAGATCAGCTGAAAGCTGCGTTTTGCTACAAGAAAATCTATTTTCTACTAACTTTTACTCTAGACAAGCACAAGAATACACTCATGTTATTGATGCAAAAGACTGCTACGTTTGCGCACATTTACCCACATCTGCATCAGAAGAAGTCACTTACCTTCCATCATTGTATGCTATTTCCTGTAGTATTTTGCATTCACTTGTATATAGGAGAGATATTTTGAATATTTTTATTCCAATTATGATCTAATACTTACAAGAGTATCTCTGATAGAAAGCATGAATTTACACCCTCAAGCTAAAGAAATGGACACAGCTTGGTATTACTTCTTTCCTCATAGACCTATAGATAATGTTAAAGCTTACAAAAATAATTTAACATGCTTGATGAAACCCATAGAGAAAACTTATAAAATGGCTTTTTAAGAAAGATACATGAACATTACATGTACTAAAGATAAACATAGTGATGTTTTGAAAAATGTTTGGGAGAAAGAAGAAGATGAATTCAGAAAGAAAAATGATTTACCCTTAATTAAGATTAGACAGCCAACACAAAGGGAAAATTTGCATTTACAGAAGAAGAACAACTAAATTAACTACACATGTAGGGATTAGCAATTGTGAACACACATTTGAATTAACAGGGGGAACATGGCAAATTTTACAAGGGGAAGAAGCTGCAATTCCTGGAGTTTATTTCATTTGTGGACAGAATGCTTATTCCTTGCTACCTGCTGACTCAGAAGGTATTTGCTATTTAGGTGTATTAATTCCTAAGACGTATCATGTGCAGAGCTTAGATGCATTATCAATGACACCCCCACACAGACACAAGCGTAGTACTGTAACAGGATCTGAATCAGTAGGAGATATATTTGGTGCAATCATTCCATCTGTAGGGGTCATATTAAATGGCGAAAAGATTAGAAAGCTGTCAACAGTTGTCGACAAAATGGCAACAAGCACTTCTACTTGTAGAGCTTTGCTAATAGTGAACACTAACTTAATTGCTATACGGTCCATGGTTTTAAAGGTTTATACTGCATTAGACATTTTACTCACAGAAAAGGGCGGGGTCTGCAAAGTGCTTAAATTAACCCATTGCTGTTCATACATTCCTGATGAGAGTAAGGAAATTGAAGGTTTTACAAGGAACATTTCAAACTTGAAACCTGTATTAGAAGAATTTGAAACACCTATTGTTTTTGGTAACTTTGTAAAGGGAGTTCGAACATTTGGAAATTGGTTTTCAACAGCAGGAGGAGGCATTTTAAAGGCTGTTATAAAACCAGTTAAGCTTTGCTTGCTGTTTCAGAATACATTATTCTTGAGCTGTAGATATGTTTTGCGCATAAGATGGGAAAAGACGTAAACTGAAATTAATAGGTATCATGAATGATGATTACATCAAATTGCTAAAATATAGAGGCCAAAAGAGGGAAAGACAAGATTCAACAGATAATGAGAGTGCTCTCTGAACAAACTCACATGAAACAACTTTAGTGTGATGGTTAAGATAACCATTGGACGGGGGAATTGTGAATGTAGAAAAGTTTGTGCAAAAATCTATTAACATGCCTCCATGCCTATATTGCGCGAAACACGTGTTGGCTATCAGATGTACCATCCTTGTCTCTCTGGGTTCCCCCTACAAGTGCCAGAGGGTCAGGGTGTCCCTACACTGCCCTTAATATGTATCTGTTTTCCAACTTCAGTACATGGGTACAGAGTCCCCGAGTCCTGTAATGGAACCCTCAATATTTTTCTCTGACTTGTGGTCAGCCATTCAGATTGTTCAGTACCACAGGACCAGTAGTGGTCCTGCGGTACTTAAAACACCTACAGGAGCTCTGACAGTCACTCAACAGGCCCTATTTTTTTTATTTTTGGGGAACTGTGGGATTTCCACAGGAGTCCCGCAGGATCATCCATCCAGACATACCTAACTTTCTAAACCCTTCATGCCCAACCCAAGCATGTCGTTAAATGCAAATTTTTCAAAAGTCTCTGAACGGATTTTCACCAAATAACAAAAAGCACGCTTTCTGAGTAAAATTCCAACTTTCTGCCAAATTTGGTGTAATTCTGTTCAGCCTTTTTTCTATATCAGACAGCAAAGTTTCCCATATAAATTAACATGGGAAATTGAAGGGGAGGACAAAGCTGATCTGATGGAGTCTCACTACAGTAGGAAAAGCTGAAGTGCCTTGAGCGAGTGGCAGAGAGGGCAGAGAGGGCAGAGAGGATTGACTTTGGGGGGAGTTTGGGGAGATACGTGGAATACTAGGCCAAGCAGAGTTTTGGCATTTTGGAAATCTTGTGAATAAATCATTGTGGGCTTGCTTTGAAAGTAAATAATTTTTAGAACGAAGAATTTGGGTCACAAGGTAGGAAAATGATAAGAGCTAATTGTTAATCAAACTTGATCGGAGGAAAGCGCTTGACATGCTACAACACAGAAATCAAGTGTCATATGTATGTCATTGTCAAAACAGTACATAGCAAACATCTAGTTTAAACACACTCATATTGGCCCGCATAACTATTATCCACATATCTATATCTATAAAGTGAAAATAGGGCATACGGGGCAGGGTAGGGAGACCCAGACCCCTACCCTACACCCTTGGCACTTGATAGGGGGGGGTCCAAAGAGACCCTACCAAGGGCCACAGAACTTGGTGCAGCAAGTTTTCTTCTATTGTTTGCCCCATTTAATTTGTCAAAAATGTGGAAATAAGCATTTTTTGTGTCAATGTGAGAATTTATTTTTTCTTTATACACAATCCTTGTATTTATCAATGTTGTTATATAATTTTGTGATTTTCTTTGTGAATAATATACATTTTCTATAAATACAATTAACAAAATTAATTAAAAAAGATTTATAAATAATAAAAATACTAAATATTTCCTTATTAAGTGTCAATTTTTTGTATGATATGTAGTGTGGTTACTGTTTTAGTGTACCTAGAATATATTCTTTTTAATTATATAGAAGCTTGCTATTGGTTTCTTTACTCACTTAGATTGGAACCTTTTCTTGCCAGAATTAAACAGAACTCTGACATATGGGGCTTTCAACAGGATCAGCATCATATTAAACTTAGTGTATATGCTGACAATATTTTACTTTATTTGTCTAATCCAGAACAATCTATTCCAGCATTCAATGCTGAGGTCAGAGCGTTTTCTTCACTTTGTGGATACAAACTGAACCGTGATAAATGCGAAATCCTCCCACTCAATATTTTATGTTTTAAACAGGATTTTATTTCCACTAATTTTTCTTGGAACCCCCAAAAGATTAAATATCTAGGCCTATGGTTTGTCCCTTCTATTAAACAGACTTTATCTCTTAATATACTTCATACCCTTTCTAACATCTCTTCTTCTATCTCTAAATGGCATCCTCTATATTTATCCTGGTGGGGTAGATTGGATACAATTAAAATGGTGCTGGCCCCTATTATTTTTTATTTGCTCTCCGCTACCCCCCTCACTTTCCCTTCTCATTTCTTCAAAAAAATTAACTCTATTCTTTCCTCCTTTCTATGGAACCGCAAGAAAGCACGCTTATCTCTTGTTTCCCTCAAACGCTCTAAATCACAGGGTCAATTTCCCTGATTTCCAACTTTATCATGATGCTTTTCTCCTTAAGCAACTTTCTAAATCTCTACATCGTTCTTCATCAACCCCATCTCCTTTGTGGACTGATATTGAACTTTCTTTCATCTCTCCTTTCTCTCTTCAAGAAATCCTTACTTTCACTCACAAAACTCGTTATTCATCTTTACCCATTTTTAAAACTTCTCATAGACTATTTCAATCTTTTCTGACCTCACACCTCTCATGTAAAGATCAATTTCTTAATTCTTCTCTTTGGCATAATCGACTTCTTAAAATTAATAATAAACCCATTTTTTGGAAGTCGTGGCGAGATAAAGGCCTACTATGGATTCATCAACTCTATTCCCATAATACTTTCCTTACTTTTTCTGAGGCACAAACTTTATATAAGTTGCCTCCTTCTTTTTCTTCTAAATTTAAGATTTTGATTCATCTTCTTTCTTCTGCCCTCTCCTCCTTATCTTCTGCACCTCCTACTCTGCTACCCTGTCGTAATCTTCTTCCTCTTTTAAGTACTCATCCTCCTGCGTCATCTATATATAAAACTCTACATGCATCTTCCGTGGATAGACCTAAATCTCGTATTGAGCTTCAATGGGAGAATGATTTTCACACGGATTGGCCTACTGCTTTTTGGGATAAATTGTGGACTAAAATCCGTAAAACTTCCCGATCAGCTAATACGACACAGACGCTTTTCTTTGTCTATAATAGACTTCTATTTACACCAATGACCTTACATAAATTTAATCCTACCTCCCCTCCAAATTGTTGGTCTTGCAACGCTACACATGCTGATTTATTTCATTTGCTTTTTTCCTGTCCTTTTACTCATCAGTTCTGGTTGAAGGTATGGTCTCAGATCAACAAGATCTTTCATACTCACTTCCCCTTCTCACCTATCGCCGTTTTTCTAGGCTCACTATCTGATCAATGGATCTCCCTTTCCTGTAATACAGATGTGGTTGATTTATTGATTGCAATCGCCCTCCAACAAATCACAAAAAATTGGAAACAGTCTACACAACTTTCTTTTCAAGCTTGGTGGTACAGTGTTTGTTACAACCATCGCCTGGACCGTGCTTACGTTTCCCCTATGTCTCTGCTTCTGAAAAGAGAACATCTTTGGTCCCCTGTAACTATTTTTCTTGACATATCTGCACAAGCAGCTACTCGACACCAACCCCCTCTGGAAGAAGTTCCCAAACCACCATGATTTCGTTTACTTGTTCTGTTAATGTATTCAAGTATTTACTCTGTTATTGATCTCCCTTCCCCTCTTCCCTACTATAGTAACTTCATTACAGCCAGTTTTTTCTGCAATGTTGATATCCATTCATATTGTATTGCATTATCCTTTTTCTTCTCTTCTTCTTTTCTCTTCTTCTTCCTTTCTGTTTTCTCTCTTTAGTTACTATATCCTTCTTCTCTTTCTTAATGCACCTACTCGGAAAATCCCTTTCTCTCTTCTTTATTATGTTTTGTTCTTCCGATTATTGTTCATTCATACCCTGTTATTTCCTTGACTTTGTATAATTAGTTGCATTTCTCTTTTTGAAATAAAGCTCTCTGTTTAAACTTAAAAGATTTACCTAGGGTAGGCTACTGTAAATAGCTGCTGAGACATCTCTGCAATCTTCCTCCTGGAAGCTTGCAAGGTACCGCTGTACCATGGGGGTGAAGCTTGAGTGGTACCACCGAAAACAGCTGTGACAGAAAAAAAAAAATGAAATATGGGTTGGGTGTCTGCTGCGATGGGCGTCTGTTAGGGGTTGGGCACAGGTCCTGGCTGGAGGCCAGGCCCTGCTTCCAACAGTGGTGTTGGCAGCCAATGGGGGTCAGGAGGGTTGGGCGCAGGGCCTGGCCAATCTCTGTGCGCAGCAGGGGTTGATCACCTGCAGTAGGGTTTGGTGCAGAGCCATGAGCGCTATAATATGGGAGCTCATAAAAAGTGCATGGTGGGGTCACATGTCATAGTAAACTATGCCGGGTGAATTTTAATGTTATTTGTGTTTTTTATATTACTTTTTATCTAATTACTAATCTAACTATAACATCTCATTTTTCAGTGAATTTCTATGTTTTTTCAGCGTAACCTAAGCTCTTATTATAATACTAAACTGTAACATCACTTGTTTGTTTCAGTGAATATATATGTATATAAATACAGATCATACAACATCAGCAACAGCTTGCTCTGCAGCTGGGAGGCATTTACGGCTTCTGCTTCAAACCCAAGATTGCAAACTCACAGTTTGATTAGCAGTGTTCAGGAAGAGGATTACAGCACGGTCATTAAACCTTATTACAAAGCCAAGTGCAGAAAGTAATTGCACATATTTGTAAGTGACTTAGAAGTGATTAAAAATGCATACAGAAGGCTGCAAAATTCACTCCAGGCTGAACACTGCTAAACCCTCGAGGAAAACATCACACTAGCTCATTTCATCGTTAGCCTCCACAGTTTTCTACCACTGTGGATAGGGCTTGGGCTCGAAAATATCAGGTCACACTGGAAGTTTGTAGTTTCACACCTCAGTGTTAGTTGAGCATGCTGGATGGCCTTGAGGCAATGTTTAGACATCTGCTGCTTTATCAGTTTACCATTCACTCATTATGAGCTCAGAGTCAGCAACAGGCGCGTGCTTTCTCGTGGCACAGTTAGCAGGAAATTGCAAGTGCTAGGCGAGCCTGACAAGTCAACCAACGTGGAATTATTTATTTCTATGTACATTAAATGTCATTATCTCTAGGGATTTCGATTTCCTGACGACTTACTGAGTCTCACAATAAAATAGCATATATTTTTGCATTGGTCTACCTCTACCTTGAAAAAGTAATAACCAGCTGCTTGTCAGTGGTTTACCACTAGGTGACGCTAGATAAAAATCATATCTATGCATGTCACTGCATGGTGGCTCTTTCTAGTGGAAGAGACTAGACTGGTACTGGGCATGTCAACAGATTAGTTCTGTGTGTTCTTTTCTATGCGAAGAGGTCTCATCATTGAAAGGCTGTTCAGTGGTATTGGTGTGCATTTACTTCTCTAGTGAGCTGGTGAATGCATGAGCCCGTGTTTCCATATAAATTGCTCCTATATGGTATGCCCACTCACAAGAGCTAAGGCGAAGAAAATGCTGGTGCTGCCTGCAAGGGTGTCGATGCACTTTATTGCTCACAGTGCCATGTGAAGGATCCTTTACTTATTGTGCACAGGTATCAGCCAATTGGAGAGGGTACAAAGGCTAGAGAAGGTCATTACATAAGAGGTACAAACACGGCCATTTTAGGTAAACATCTTCATATTCCAATCCAGTATTCGGAGATAAAATGTGGGGCATAACTTGTCCCTTTCACACCCAGCAAATTTCAAGACATTTGACCTGTCAACATTTTTGGGGGAGAAAACCAATGGGAATCTGTGCAGAAATACTAATACGCATGTACTATTTCTCAAAATCCCATACTCAGAGTATTTCTGCACTCTGGAATTAATGATGCCCATGGTGTAGGTAATTCTGGTGGGTTTGGACTACTGGGAAGAAAACAACCTCTTAAAGGAAATCTGCATACAAGTCAATCAAAGTCTGAAAGGGTTTATTAAAAAATCAATTATCTGTGAATCACAGATTTGGCTGACCAGGGGTCCAGAGGAAAACCAGCACTGCATCAAACTTACTACGCAAAAGCTAACCACATGTTTATAGGCTTGTAGGCATACACTTCCAATAAAGATCATATGACATTGTAAAATAGAAACAGTACATAAGTGCAAGAGTCTAAGAACATGAAAAAGGAAGACAACAACTTCCGACTGTTAGAAGAACGTAAACATTTTAGGCTGAGCAAGCGAGTCGACATTTTCTCAACTCAGGAGCCAAGATATGAAACAGAAGTTTCAGACAAGGGGAGTGATTCTCTTTAGGGCTGAAGAGGCTGGAATCAAATATGCATTACATCTAGTGGATGCCTCTCAGACCATAGATTCTTAGGCTTTTGTACTCAGAGGTCTCCTGCTCGTACCTCCGAGTCTGTTCAATTAATGAACTTGAATTACTTCTATGGTTTTTATGCCATCATGCTATTGTTTTTCCATCTCTAGATTCAAATGTGCAGCGAGTGAAGCTTGTATCAAATTTTACTTATATTTCATATACATTTACTGTATCAAACATTTATATCCTTAAAACAGACATTGGTAGAAGCACAACAGTGAATTTACATAAATGACAAAACAACTAATGCATTAGTGAGGGTATAACCCATACGCAAACAGACTGGTTAACACATTCTAAACGTAAGACATTGTAAACAATACATGCATACTACTAATACATCAAACAAGGCATACATGGATTCTGTGGGCTGGTATGAATCTGATCTGTCCTACTATACTCTAGTGTATTGGGATCATTCTCCTATGTCTCCTCGATGCTATCTTAATTGAGGGTCCAAGGGGCCGATTCACAGAACTAATCTGAGATAAAATCCTAAACTTACTACTTTTGGTATTCACAGAAGGCATTTAGTAGTAGTAAAGTTAGGACTCCTAACTTTACTACTACTAAACTGAGATAAAATCCTAAACTTACTACTTTTGGTATTCACAGAAGGCATTTAGTAGTAGTAAAGTTAGGACTCCTCACTTTACTACTACTAAATGCCTTTTGTGAATACCGAAAGTCGTAAAGTTAGGATTTTGTCTCAGTTTAGTAGTAGTAAAGTTAGGAGTGCTAACTTTACTACTACTAAATGCCTTCTGTGAATACCAAAAGTAGTAAGTTTAGGATTTTATCTCAGATTAGTTCTGTGAATCGGCCCCCCAGTGAGGTCAGAGTACAATTCAATTAGTCCGTGTCTATACCGGGTTGTTCTGGATTAGACTTTCTGTCCTTAGAACCACTCTTTGAAAGGGGGGTTGCTCTTGGCCTCAATGTAGGGTGTGCCGACGCGTTTCGACCTTCGTGATGGGACTGTGGGGATTTTCTCAGAAGGTCTTCCTCAGGGCTGGGGGGACTTTAGTGTAGGACACTGTAATTACAAAATAGGAAGCATAAGGGTATTATTCTGTTGTGTATGGTTTTTGTTATGCTTCATACAGTCTACATATACATACCACGTTTATGGCATATTAATTCTTAGCCATATGTTAGGGAACCAGTGGGGGTGAAAGTCCGTCAAAAATGCGGGTTCTGTGTCATCACGAACTTGTGTTTTTTCTTCTCTGAAGGTTGTCTCTAGGGGGTAAAGATTAGAAAATGATAACTCAAGGTAAGGGACAACAGTTCTGTATGTTTTACATGCACATTTTTTGAGGGGTGAGCCTGTGACGATTTCAGAGAGGCTTGTAAATTAACCTCGATAGTAAGCTCATTGCTTTCAAGTATTGGTAAAGGTGCAGTTAAGTGGGCTCTTAAACATGCACTTCGGTGGTTGTTTTTTGTGATTTGTGACTTATGGCGTACAGGCTTGCCTGTGGTGTCATTACTATCATGCGTCCTCCTTGCGTGGTGCCTTCGGTGCTCAGTACGGTGTTACTGTGGCCTGGTCTTAATTTACCTTGAGGTGATGCTGTAGCTTTTCGTCTCGAGGCTGTGACTCGTCCTCAACTTCTTTGCTGTTCCCGGGAGTCAATTCCAGTCGGGAGTGGCGTTCGGGTTGCTTGCACTTCCGCTGCATTAATTTCCTTGAATTGGTACATGCGTAGTGACGTGATGACGCGTCTGAGCGCGTTGCCTGACTTGTGCCTGACTTCCTGTTAGGCTTACAGTACACTGTCGTCATGGGAACAGTGATTGTCTTTCGTCGTTGTTACAGTTGCGCACTCAAGTTATATATATTTAAAGTTTATCAGATTGTGGCAATCAACTTAGGGTTTTCAATCTATTAAAGAGGACACTTCTTCTGAGGGTTGCCTGGCTTGGTCATATTTCTATGCGTGATCGGAGGTGGCTCTGCTTCTAATTGTATACACACTTGCCATTATATGCAATGCATAATCTCTGTCATTTCATTTAGACCATTTTCAGTCGTGCCCAAGTGCAAAATGAATTTGGCTTCAAATCTGGAGAGAAGTGTGTCTGAACCTCTCACATGTTTCAACACTGTCCACTTGATGTCCTGCAGGCCATGTCCCTTTTCCACAGAGTGTTGGACCATAGGCGCATTTGGCACTTTGCATTTTATTCGAGATCTATGTTGGGTGATTCTCTTTTTGATTGGTTGGGTGGTTTTACCAATGTACGCCATTTTGCAGGGGCAGACAACACAGTATATTACATTTGACGTATTACAGTTGGCAATTTCTTCATGGTGGATGTTTTTGTTGCCATAGTCGAATTGACTTCCTTCAATGGTACTAGCACATGAAGTGCAATTCCCACAGCAGCGGTGACCTTTAATAGGTGGAAGAGCCAGCATAGATTGTATTGTTGCTGGGTTCCTTTTTTCTTTGGTGTTTGCCCGTACCAGTTGGTCTTTGATACTTTTGTTCTTTTTAAGGGCAAATACTGGAGGCTCTTTAAATATATCTAGACCTTTCACGGTGTGCCAGTTTCTTTTAACGATTTTCTTCACTTCATTAGTGATTCCAGAAAATGTAGTGACGCAGACCAGTGGCATTTCTTTTGTTTTCTCTTTTGGCGTTAGCAATGTCTCTCTGGGGGTATACCACGCATGTTTTATTGATCGCTTCGTCAGCTTTCGAGGGTAATTTCTTTCCACTGGTTTCTCCAAAAGAATCTTGGCGTTATGGCAGTAATCTTCTTTTTTGGTGCAGTTGCGCCTGATTCTTAGAAACTGACTGTAGGGTAGATTCTCTCTAAGATTGCGTTGATGGAAGCTGGAAAAATGCAAGAACGTTTTTCTATCGGTTTGCTTGGTGTACAAGGTGGTATATATGGTTCCTTCATCATGCTTCACCAGGAGATCTAAAAAATGTATCTCGACATTGCTTGAATTAAGCGTGAACTGGATATTTGGAATCCTCTGGTTCAGCCATGCGTGGAATTTTTCTAGCTTTTCCGATGTGCCCCTGCAGAGCATGAAGACGTTGTCTATGTATCGACGCCAGATCTTTATATTCCCGTCATATGGGTTGTTGTTGTATACCCATAGTTCCTCATACAGGGCCATGAACATCACCGCCATTTCCGGGGCAAAGGGACACCCCATTGCGGTCCCTTTTGTTTGTAAGAATTGTTCTTCATTGAATTGAAAAAAGTTGTACTTAAGGCACACTTCGGCTATTTCAACAAGGTACCCAGTTGGTACATTGTGGGGTCTGGTCCGTTTTTCTAGAAAATAATATAGAGCTTCCAATCCTGCTTCTTGTGGAATGTTTGTGTATAAGCTAACTATATCTAGAGTTACCAAGAGTTCTGTTTCTGGACAGCTATCCAGTCATATTAGGGAACTGTCACCAGATGCCTAACCCAATGTACAGAGCGCACCTTGGACTGGACATGGGAGACATGCATATTAGGACTGTACCAAAGACCCAAAAAATACAAGGTGACGTCCCGCTACATAGACTTGGGACTCATAGCGGCCAAGTGATTGCTCACGCAATGCTGAAAATCCCCTGACCCGCCAGCAGCGAAGGCCTGGTTTCAATCACTCCTATACTGGGCACAGGCGGAGAGTATAGCGCTCCGTTGCGAGGATGCGATGGGCTTGCGGAAGCAGCCAATAGCGACAGAGTGGGATGCAATCTTAACAGACTTTCACACATTCTGGCAGAGACACTCAGAAGCGCTAGCAGACGTACCCGAGAGTAGTGGTAGAAACCAGCAAGGTAAATAGAGCACAAGAAACAGGGCGAGGTACACGACACCCAACCGGCGGCACACGCACAGAGTTGTAGGCATAGCATTCCCCCCCGACAGTCAACCAGGTTAAAAATACATTGATTAGGCAATATGGGCACTGGCAGGAACAAGCATTTAAGTTCACATACAATAAGGTGGAGTGCGTGGGTGGGGCAGTACAGTAATGCGCAACAATAATAGGCATGATGGTGGGAAGTGGTGCACTAATATAATGCTCTAAATATGAGAGGAAGGGTAAATGTACTGTTCTCGTTTTTGCTCCCCCCTGTTATACAAATGTTATGCTGGAAAATATCTAAGATTTGACCACCATGGCACCGCACCTGATGTTAACGCACTGGACATGAATCTGACGCTAACAGCTGAGATGTATTATGCAGCAAATGTACTCAGAACAGTTTTAATGAATACACTGCACTGTGTAGCAGATATATGAAGTGCTGTGGAAAACATACAAAATGTAATCAAACAAATTTAAAATTAAAAAAAAAGAGAGGTGCTGGGGACTTATGATAGAGGCAATAGAAACTAAAAACATAAAACGTTTCTGGAAATTGGGACAAGAAGGATCAGGAAAAACACAGGGCATGATGACCTGTGTGGTAGAAGAAGAAGCTTGGGTGGACTATCTAGATTAGATATATGGTAAAAAAAAAGGAACAAGTGGGGAAACAAGTAACCTCTTGGGAGAAAGTGGGTGAGGACTTAAGGTCCAAATTCTCATTAAGTAACATCAGAATTATCATCATAGCTGCTGCAAACGGATTTAGCCCTAGAATGAATGGTAAACATGTGGCATGCCTTCTGTATGCAGATGATCTTGTGATTCTCGACCAAACAGAAATAGTCCTGCAAAGGAAATTTGACAATTTTAGAGATTACTGTAGGTGTAAAAAATTAGTGGTAAACCTGTATAATACAAGGATGCTTTGCTTTAGGAAGACAAAAAGTAACTTTAATTGGCACCTAAGCTCGGAGACACTTGAATTAGTTAATGAATAAAGGTATCTTGGAGTCTGGTCTGAGAGGTCCTTAAAATGGAAAACACATTTAGAGGCACTGAAGACCAGGACTATGGCCTCGGTAAGTGGCCTGAAAAATTCAATAGGTACTTCAGAAAAATGTCATACAGACCAGTCCTAAAAGCTTATGTGGCAATGATCCCCCCGCAATTGCAATATGGAGAGAGCCGAGCTGCTATATATTAGTGGCAAAAATAGGTGGGATGCTGAGGAGGGGAAGTGTTTAAAGAGCTTACTGTCACTCCCCAGCTCCGCGATGATCAAAGCAATAGGATTAAAAACTGGTATGATATCATGGAAGATATTGGCTGCAAAAGCGTTAATAAGATTCTGAGAACAACTGAGTGGGGAGGAAGTACAGAGAGTTTCTCAGTGGTGCAAGAATGAATTTGTGGAAAGTGAATTGGGCAAAAAGTGTTAGTATCAAATTGGGGGCTGTCTGTAAAGATGTGAAAGTAATGTTGCTCCCACAGAAACTACAAATTGAAATCTCAAAGAGTGAGTTAAAAGCGCTAGGTGAAGACCTGTCCCATGAATGTGACTGTCACTATTTAAGTGGGAAATAATCAGTACAATTTATGCGGAATAAAGAGAGTTTTCCGTATATGGATATTTTACCAAATCAGCTGCTAAGAAGTGAATTATTGAGAGTAAGGATTGGACTCAACCCCTGTAAGATCAATGATATTGTAAAATCAAACATGATTCATTCAGGAAGAAACTGTACTTGTGGCTTGGACACTAAATGTGATATGTTGCACATTCTGTTGGACTGTTTAAAGGTTAAACAACAACAGAGACAGTTTTTACACCCAATACTTTTGAAATATGGGATTAAGACCTGTGGGCACACTGCAGAATGTTTAACTGACATGCGTTTTTGGGATATAGCATGTTCCATTGGGAGATTCATGAGGACAGTCAGAACTGTGATTACTGAGTTTTAGTATCTATGACGTTTTATGTAATCTCTGGGACCATATTAGATATTTCACTTGAAAATATATTTTAATAGGTAGATTTTATAAGTTTTTACTGAATGAATTTGAATGTTATTTATATACTTGTTTTTAAAAAAAATATTTTTTAAAAGGAATTAGAAATTGTCTCTAGTATAATGGACATAAATTGGTGTACTGTTTAAAGGCCAATGGTCTAAATAAAATATGTTTTTAATTAAAAAAATATATATTCTTAGTCTATGATTACACAGGACAAAATCAAGAGTCATTCTGCTTTATAGAAATACAGGGCCTTATTTATGAGGCCCTTACGCCGCTGTTGCGTGACTTTTTGTGACGCTACTGTGGCATATTCACAAAGTGACGCATCTATGCAGATGTGTCACTTTTGAAACCCCTGCGCTTCATTATACCTGCGACAGGTATAATGTATGCAGGGTGGGCGTTCCAGCGCAGAAAAGGCTTGTAGAAGTGCTGCAGTGAAATCTATGAGATTTCACTGCAACACTTCGGCGGCCTCACTGCGTCAAATACTTACGCCTGCTTGAAGCAGGCATAGGGGTGACGCAGGCCTTTTCACATGGGGCTTGCCCCATGTTCAGTGACACATTGATGGAGTTGCGTCTGTTTCCAGACACACTCCAGCAATGCGCCATTTTTGCTCCAACAGATACGCAGGATTCCTAATGTATCTGTCAATCCTTGCAACAAGGAGCGCCGTACAGTAAATACGGCGCATCCATGATGTCACAAGGAGGGCACGCTGAAAAGTGTTGCATCGCTGTTGTATCACAGCGATGCAACACTTTTCATAAATGAGGCCCTCAGTTCTTTGAGCCTCTAGCTGATTAGAAATAAGTCCTAAAGCTATGGGAGTTGAGTTTGCTACATCATTTAATACCTATCAGTTTGATTTCGTAGAAACATAGTCCCACTTAATAATTAGGGAATAGAATGGCAAAGAACCAGGCAATCTTTGAGATTTCTCTGGGCTGCCTCATAAGGAGAAAAGGAAGTTTGGCTTGACTGCGTCTTATATCAGGCACAACATAAGCAGGATAGAATGATCCAGTCCATAGTGCCATTATCGGCAACTTCTCCCACCCCCCGTCTGAGCATGCAAGAATGAATAAATACACAAGACAACTTTGTAGTGGGAAAATATTGCTGCAGGTTTATTCCATACAGGAGTATGCAATATGTGGGTTATCTTACGGGCGATCCAAGGGCGGGGCAGCTGTACCAACCTATGCTGCCCCCGCCCGCCTGGTGAGCCAGCACTGTGGGGCATCCCGTCAGTGCTACCTTTGATGATCCTCTTCCGGATCACGTGACACGTTGGTCTGTTCTACTCACGCCCTTTTCAGGGCGGAGCGTAGCAGGGCAAACCCCCGGTTGGTCAGGCCCCCAACCGCCCGAAGGACTAACGGGGCGCCGTCGCGGTTTTCCAGGAACCTGCCCTGAGGCTCCTGGTCTTTGGCTCTGGCACCCCTACTGTGCCGCGCAGAGGTACCCTTACTGTACTGGTCTGCCGCAGAGGTACCCTTACTGTACCAGTCTGCTTCCAGATCGCCCTGTAACTCCGCCTGCAACACAAAAGGAAAACATTAAAGCATTCAGAGTACCCTGTCCACCAGCCAGGATGCCGGGTAAGAGGTGGGGTGGGAGACGGCGTGGCTGGCGAACAGAGACCGCCAGGAGGGGCAGAGGAGGCATATATGCCCTCCCCCCCCCTTGTCGCACCGGAAGGACGTCACAGAGGCGACCTAGCTGGAGGGCTCCACAGAACCCCTTCAGAGACTAGAGTGGGTGGGCAGTGCCAAAATGGCACTAAAGGGCCGCCCTGCTGAGGTGGCCCCCTGCGGGGGCCGCGGACAGCCGCACAGTGCCATTATCGGCAACTTCTCCCACCCCCCGTCTGAGCATGCAAGAATGAATAAATACACAAGACAACTTTGTAGTGGGAAAATATTGCTGCAGGTTTATTCCATACAGGAGTATGCAATATGTGGGTTATCTTACGGGCGATCCAAGGGCGGGGCAGCTGTACCAACCTATGCTGCCCCCGCCCGCCTGGTGAGCCAGCACTGTGGGGCATCCCGTCAGTGCTACCTTTGATGATCCTCTTCCGGATCACGTGACACGTTGGTCTGTTCTACTCACGCCCTTTTCAGGGCGGAGCGTAGCAGGGCAAACCCCCGGTTGGTCAGGCCCCCAACCGCCCGAAGGACTAACGGGGCGCCGTCGCGGTTTTCCAGGAACCTGCCCTGAGGCTCCTGGTCTTTGGCTCTGGCACCCCTACTGTGCCGCGCAGAGGTACCCTTACTGTACCGGTCTGCCGCAGAGGTACCCTTACTGTACCAGTCTGCTTCCAGATCGCCCTGTAACTCCGCCACAGCTCTGGAGGCGGCTCCCGTCGCCGCGAGAGCCCCCCACCAAAACAGCTCATTTCCGACCTGCAACCTGCTTTCTAAGGCTTCGTGCATGTCCAGTGGAAAGTATCCATGCCCACCTGTTACAATTGCACCCCAAGTTAGTCAACCTAACCTAGGCGTACGCCTGGATGGCATGGTGGCAATGGACCCCATCTTTAGCAAAGTAGCCTTTCACATTGGCCTGGATCATCTAGTCTCTGGTCCGGGACTTACGCCATGAACTGTTCACTCTTACAGGGATGTTCAACGGCCTCCTCTGACTTAGCTCTGTGCCACCTCTGCGGGGGATCATCTCGGACCACCAGAGTTCGCATTGACCCATGCGTTTGATGATTTCACCCAAGTCATACTTCATGGTTTGTAATAGTGCCCTCCTCCCCATGGGAATAAGGTCGTTGCCCCATTACTTGGGATGGCAGCACACTGTTGGCTGACAGCGTCACCCCCCAGCGAGGCATCTATTACTCACCGGGCGGGCGTTTGCGCCTAACTGCAGGATCATATCACCTGCCCTTGGTTCTGGGGTGCACTTATTTCGCCCCGTTGCCCAGACGGATGCACAAACCCCTTAGCTTGCTACCCTGGTGAACACCTTAATGGTATCAAAGCTGGTTTGAAACAATATATGCCTTGCGCCCACTACTGGAGACACCTCACCCTTTCGTGCAATTACAACTTACGCAGCGCACCCCGCTTGCCTAACTGCCGTCGGATCACAGATGCACAGTACCTACTGTCCATCTCCGACCCTGGATGCTTGAAACCTGCCAAAGTGACAGAAACCAAGCTTCCCAGTTCCCTGTTTAGCTGCAGTACACCTTCAGTGGGTCCGCTAGGAGGTACCACAAACCGCATTGGTCCTGCAAACCTTAAGTACACAATTTCCACCTGGGCGCACCTCTAACTGAGACAGGCTCGACACAGCTGTAAGGCCAGAGACACACATATATGTATTGTGCCCACTATTGGGGACAACTCACCCCTTCGTGGAGTGACAACTACACAGCTGCCTACCCAAGTCACCCAACAGACAAGTTGGCCCTGACTACCTTGTGTTCTGGTGCCAGATTTGGAAAGAGCCTTGCCTTTACTTGCTGCCCCCCTGGGAAACACCATGACCGTGCTCTGGCCGCAGCGAAGCGATGCCCTAATGTAGCATCGAACCCCTGGTCAAATAAGAGTGACAACTCCATCTACTTAAGACTACACCATGACCATGGGTGGAGTTTAGCTCTTCCCCAAACTTCTGCTAGTGTAACCCACGGTCACGCCTCCTGTTCAGTTCAATTTAGTAATTCATGGCACTGACCCACTAGGGCCTAATACTGGGCTGTGTAACGCGGCCCAAGGGCGACCTTAAACAATCGGCTTGGTGTGGATGGGTGCTAACATTACCTGGCTTAAGTGCCATCCCTTTGACAGTCACTCCTGACAAGATGTGCCAATGCAGGTAGAAGCAAGAGTTATCCAGCCCGCCTTACTTCCTGTCCCAGTTGTCTGAGGAAATTAGTGAAAGGTGCACGTTTGAACTGGCAGCTGATACTGTTACTTATGCCTGCAAATGCCCTGCTCAGAGCAGCCCACTAGACAATGGTTTCCATTGAAATGCGGTGCCAACAGACCTCCCAGCACTTAAGGCAGTCCCTCTGAGTAGGGCTCTAATCTAACAGCTGCCCCTTGCATCGGATATCGCCTCTGGCTGTAAGCCGCTCCGTGCTACTGATGCCTGGCAGTCATATTTAACCTTGATGCTGGGAGCAACTAGGCACCCCCCCATACCTTGTTTCCCCAATTGTTGGGACAGCAGCACCCTATGTTGGCTCCAGCGTCCCCCACCCGCCTGGCTGGTCCCGCTCTCCAGGCGGGGCATTAGAGCTTAATGGAGCAACATGGAGCCTACCCTTGGTTCTAGGATGCACTTACTGCGCCCAGTTGGCCAGTTTGCACCAACCTTCTTGATTGCTAAACCCTAGTGAACCTCCTAATGGTGTCACATCTGGTTTGGAAGGGTAATGTTTGTGCCCACTATTAGCACCACCGCACCCTTTCGTGGAGTGACAACTGACAGTCCACCCCGCAGCTGACCCTGTTGCTAAATATGGCCCATTAATGCCCTTGCCTGTCCTTCAACGACCCTGGCGGCATAATGCCCAGCAGCTTGGTGAAGGGGGTTTTTGGTCCCAGCGTACGACCCAGCTCATACTAGTTTGCACAGTCCCGGTTAGCCTAGGTGAATGGTCCCTCTGAGCTCTGTGTGGGGCCTGTTTCACACTTAAACAAATGCCTATTCTCCTGAATTTAGAGTGATGCAAGATTGGACTGGCGGCTACCATTCTCACTCACGCCTGCATATACTAGGCTCAGAACACGGAACCCTTGCTCTATAATCCCTTGGATTCCAGCCTGGCATTCCTATGTCCAGCTACGCCAATCGATAATGGCTCTACTTGATCATACTGACCGAAGACACATCAACCCTGCGGAAACCAGGTGGGGATGCTAACCTGCCCCCAACTCTGCGTAAACCGCAGCAAGTGCAAGCTTGCGGCAAACATGACAAGCTGCCCACCAACAAACCATCCCCAGCACCCGGGGGGCATGCCGCCATTCCTTGGCTTGTACACTGACGAGCTTAAGGTTAATAATGGTATCGAAGGACCCATCTCTGAGCGCATGCTTGCAACACTATCCACTGCCTCACCTTAGTCACTAATAGGATACCGCCTCAGACTGTGAGCCGCTCAGTGCTACTGATGCCTTGGCCTTCCTGACCCACCACCAGCTGACCCTGCTGGAATCCGCTCATGACTGGGACTCAACAGTGCGGTGAAAGCACGAGACATCCTAGCCTGACCTTAGCTCTTCACCAGGCTCCCACACAATTCTTTGATTAGCCTTCGTATCGTCCATACAAGAGAGACTTAGTACCATCTGCCCCTATTATCCTGTGCCACCAAACCTCATGACATCACAGGGATTACATAACTCACTAGGTCAGCACGAGACATCCTAGCCTGACCGCAGCTCTTCACCAGGCTCCCACACAAGAGCCCTCCACAAACCTTGTGGCCTAAAACATTCACCCTGTGGGGCGGTTGCGAATGGACTGCAAGCCACTCCTAGGCATTCTCTACCAATGTTGTAAATGGAGTTTCTGGTTGGCTGGGGTATGCACCTACGCCTGGCCGAACCCACCTCTCTAGTCGGGAGAAGGGAGCACACGCTTAGGCTTATCCCAGAGGCAGTGTAAATTTAATGTGCCAACATAGGCGCCATCCAAACTACTGAATTAAAATTTGGCGATCACTCCCGACAAGATGTGCCAATGCAGGTAGAAGCAAGAGGTATCCAGCCGGGCTCACTAGTTACTTCCTTTCTTTAACACAAATTGACTTGTAAATAAATGCTTGCCCCTTTATCTAGCATCTTTTTATTGCTAGAGCTGAGCAGTAAACATCAGCCAGAGCTTTTCAATGGACATAGTTGGGCTTTGACGGAGGAACACAAGGGAAGCTGTGGTATCCTTAGATACTCTTCTGTTATTGCAAAAGTCAACACCACCCGTTGACCACCTAAACACTTGCATTGACACTACACACCCCCTTCCCTATTTGTCCTACACCAACTGACACTAACACATCTCCATGCTCCCAGCACGGACAGTGTTTGGAACTAAACTGCTTAGCGACGGAACCGATGCTGAGTAATCTGCTATAATTGAAGTTAGGCTTGCCGACTCGACAGTCCCCGGGCTCGCCCCGCAAAACCCCAAAGCTGCCCGCAGGCACCCCAGCGCAACTCAATGCCGCTCAGCCGGAACCCATCGATCAGCGTGTCGCCCGGCGAGGGTAGTCTCCCATGGGGGCGCTGCATGGAGTCAGCAAGACACAGCGGGACGTACAACTACCAAGTGCACTGGGCAAGGGTGCAGTCACTAGACGAAGGATGCGAACACCGGTGCTAGGAAGACACCGCCACACTCTACCCTTGCTGCTATGCCACGCACGGACACATCATACCTTCTGTGATTACAATTACCACCTTGTGTGCCTTGCAGCGCCCGGACGCATCACGCAGTCCAGCCAGTAGTAATGCCGGTGGTGACTGGGGACTAAGCCCAAAACAAACAAGCGTCACTGACACTAAGGCCGCTGCCTCGGTCAGCCTAGCAACCTTCACTTATCTAATGCACACCTGATAACGCGACCCACAGCCTTAACTTGCAAACAAAACACTGGGTTGGTCCAAGAGGTCAGTACCGTGGGATCCCCTTCCGAATCAACAATGATCAGTACCATTCTTAACCAAGCAGATATGGTGTGGAGTTGTACTTGTGAGTGGCTGCCCCAGGGGATAACAAACTGTGTGCACATGGTGTTATAGCAGTGACACACCAAGCAGACCACCGAGTATTGATGAGGCAGCCAAACATGCCCCCAGTTGCCAGGTAAGGCAACCCGCCCGAACTGTACAGCTTAACGGTAATCCCACCCACTGCTTTATGTAGTAAGGTGGTGCCTGGGTGAGCCTGTGCAGCAGGGGTAATGGACAACTCAAGGTTTGCGGTGCTTTGAATATGGATCACGACAGCAACCTTAGCGGTTCTACACCAACCCATTGGGCACGAGACAGACCTGTAAGACGTACCTGTCGAAGCCGTGACTGGCTCCCCCAGGCGGCCATCCCCAAACCGCATCCACTCCCTCTTAACCCAAAGTCAAGCAAACCAGACGCAAAACATGGACATCCCAGTCTGGCGATTGCAAACTATCCCTCTACGGGGCAGGCAGCTTGGCGAACTGTGCTCCACATCAAACCATTGTCAGTCTAAAGTAAGTTGTGCTCACCAAGAATGCACCCCTATCAAATACACACACAATTTCACGTGGGCTCCAAGGATTTGAGAGCACCGCCAATGAAACCTGCATTCCAAATGCACACAGCCGAAGACCGGGCCTCGCCAAGATAGCCCCTCCCCCACGTGTGCAAATGGTAATGGCGGCGAACCTAAACGGCCGTAGGTGCCCCGCCCAAATGATATACCCACACAATACGTCCGCCGGAAATCGCGTTACAGTACCTCCAAAACCACAAACATGGCTACGCTCAGGAAGAATGAAACCTAGCCGACATAATTCAAAGCTGTTCCAGGCGGGGCCCCCAAATAAGTTTCTGCCACGGGCAGCCGATAACACTCCTGCATGTGCTGTTGTGCACGAGTATGGACTCCTGACCTCCAACCTTCAAAATGCCGTGTTAAACGCGCCAGCCACGCATCCTGAAGTAGGCTGCATTGCCAACAGAGAGAAGTCAATGATCAATCCATGTGCGACCAGGCAACATCAGGCATGTCTTTCCTTCCGCAGCCGGCCATGAACATATGCTGCGATACATTAACTAAACCTCAACAGCCCCTCGGTGGCAGTAACCGCAAAACCTTCTCTCCTCCGTAACGAGGGTTAAGGGTATGGCTTAACCCGTGCGAGCAAAGATATTTGCATAGCATGGTGTGTCGCCCGACTAGTATGTTGCTGTTTCTGCCCTTGCAATCCTGTGTATGATGCAGCAAGGACATCATGCCTGCAACATGTCAGGGCTCTTGACTTTGTCACAGGTTGTTGGTTGCCTAAGATAAATGAGCAGCACATGGCTTGTATATAATATTGAAAAGGTTTCACTTAAAGCTGCTGACACCAGGACAATGTTGCCGTTACAGAGTTTCAAAAGTGGAATGGAAATCCACAGAGAAAATGACTCACATCAAAGGATTTCCCTTCATCTACCGCTCATGTGGCCCCGGTGCATCCGAGCCACCGCTGGGCTCATCGCGACACAACACCCACAGGGGGGGGGGGAGGGAGGGACCTGTGCGATTCTCGCAACCTCACCATTACACAATAGTCCCCCGAAGCCATAAGTCATTGCTTGGGTTGCCGCCCACTGGTAGTCACCCACCCCCACACGAACGTGATCGGGTGGAGAGTCAGCCCACGCTTGGCTGCTGGCACACTGAAGGAGACTTCAGGCGTGTCTATCTCACCCCTCCCTAAAACTATCTAGGAGAGATCTAGCATGAATGAGCAGTGTCCTTTTAAAACTTGGATGCCCATGTCAGTTATCCTTCCCAAACTCGAGGCCCACCATTCTGACCACATTAGCCTGCGCCTCGAGGCTCTCTGCACCACACGACTGCCCCCCAGTGCCCCGTGGCCGCCCGAAGCAATGGGAAGACCTCTTGGGCCCCAAACCAACAAAGCATGCCTCCCCGCTCGGATCCAACCAACACGGGGCTGCAGACATGGGTGCAGCTGCAGTGTGTCCGTCCAGTCAACCCACCATGACTGATTTCAGCACGCACCTCGCCAGTGGATCAATGCAGCTGAACAGTATTTCCGCCATGCCTGGTGTGTGTCTGTGTCCGCGCCAACTCGCCCCCACCACACCTGCAAATCGGGGCCCCCCTACCCAAAGCGTGCTAGGAGGCAAGCAGAGGCAACCGGCGCCACCAGAAGGCAAAGGAACGGTTAGACCCGCAGGTATCGGGTATCAGAGCGCTTACCTGAGCACCAAATTCGTAACAGATGGACACATTCATGTTTTTGGCACGCGGAGAATAAATGATTTGCCTAGAATCACAGGATGTTGAGGGGCCATGCCGAAACTCGAACCCGGTTCCTCAGCTATGAGGTCGCCCGCTCTGGCGTAAGGCTGAATCCCCGGGCACAAATCAAACTTTTGCATCCGTTAAACGTTCAATTAGAATACCCGCAATACCGTGATTGATCAACCGAGGTTGCTGCGGTTCACTGAACCGGGCACCCCGCATGCACTTCCAAAGCCGCCCCAGCACCGGGGAGGGCCCAAGGGCTCTCATGGCACCTTCCTCGCAAATGCTGGCTCGCTGAACGGGGGCCTCAGCATCGCGTCGCTCACTGCCCCCCGCGGCTCGCCCCAGGCAAAACCAGGAAATCATTGTGCCCTACAGCACCGCCCCTCACGCCCGGTCCTACCGCCTGCCAACGGATCAGCAGCAAGGGCGCGATGTGCACACAGCGTGTCCCGTGGGGAACAAGAGAGACCGCAACCACACCGACGAGGCCGGCCATCAATTACGGGGACACAAGACAAGATGGCTGAGACTGCCCCCACACACCCAAGGCATCTCCAAACGCCTCCCCACACGGGCTCGAGAAACTGGCTGCCCGACCAGGTGGAGCATTGCTCAGTCCCCGTGGGCCGCCCTCCTGTTACAACACTAACCTCACAATCCGCTGGGAACCCGGACCACGCTGCCCGGCGAGGACGGAAACACGACTCCCGATTTGGCCGAATCGGGCCCCACGACGCGAGACAACAGTCGAGACGGCGTGGCTGGCGAACAGAGACCGCCAGGAGGGGCAGAGGAGGCATATATGCCCTCCCCCCCCTTGTCGCACCGGAAGGACGTCACAGAGGCGACCTAGCTGGAGGGCTCCACAGAACCCCTTCAGAGACTAGAGTGGGTGGGCAGTGCCAAAATGGCACTAAAGGGCCGCCCTGCTGAGGTGGCCCCCTGCGGGGGCCGCGGACAGCCGCAGTCCTTCGTTTTTTGTTTTTTTTAAACACAATTTTTATTGAGTCACAAGTTGCAAGTGTATACACATGTACAATATATTGTATAGCACATGGCACAGGAACATCTCAAGCCTGTAGTGCATCAGGATGCATCTCCCGCTGTGCGCACTTGGCCATCTAAGCAATGAGTGAAACTCAGGTTTTCTCTTTAAGTGCACCATTACATCGTGAAAGATAATAAACAAAAAAAAAACATAACGAAAAAGGAGAAAAAAAAAAAAAAACCCACACAAAGTTACCCCCCTCCCTCCCCTGGTCCACTGGTCCACACTGTGCATTAAGGTTTAAGAGAAGGTTGTATACACTGATTTAACTGTACAAAGCAATCAAACTCCACAAGGTGGAGTAGACAATTACATGCATCTCTGGGCATCAACAATACATCATAACATGCTATTACTCAGTTTCGAGTGAGTCAGCCATAGGAGAAAGGGGGGCTGCGGGCAATGCGGGCACAGCTGGTGACACCGGGGGGGTGAGTGAGTCAAGGGCCTTAAGTGTCTCTAACATTTGGTCCCATTCCATTGAAATGGGAGTCTTGCGGTGACCTCGGTACTCCTCCTGTCTGAGGATAGCGCTCTCCGCAGTACCCCACCTGACCACCTCCGCCTGCCAGACCATTGCTGTAGGGGGGTGGGCAGATTTCCACCTCATGGTGATGGCCCGTTTTGCCACCAGCACAGCCAGATCCGCAAATTTAAACTGCACTTTCAGGTTCTTAGGGCGTTTATGTAGACCTAGTAGGCAGCTATCTGCAGCTATCCAGTCGGCCGTGCCAGTGACCTCCCGGATCCTGTAACCAATTGTTTGCCAGTAAGTTTGCAAGCGGGGGCAAGACCATAGCATGTGGAGGAGGTCTGCATCCGCCTCCTGGCACCTAGGGCAGGAAAGTTGGGCATCTGGGTAGATAAAGTTCAGTCGGTGTGGGGTCAGGTAGGCCCTGTGTAAAATCATATATTGTATATATTTAAATTTAGCATTCCGGGAGACTTTCTTGGGGAATTCCAATATAGATGCCCAATCTCTGTCCGTGAGCTCCTTCCCCAGCCCCACCTCCCATTTAGCCCGGAGTGGAGCTAGCGACGTCCCTGAGTGTACGCGGATCCCCCTATAGAGCCAACGGGTAAGGTGGCGACCAGCACCCATCAGATATGTGGCATATACAAGTTCATTCTTGGGGGGTTCTATCCCATCGGGAGACCAATGGCGTTTAACGTAGTGGGTAATGGTAGCGTGAAGGAGAAACAGTGTCGGGGGAACCCCCTGTGCACGGGTGAAATTGTCATGGTCCGTCAGTGTACCGTCTGCGAACAGTGTTCCAACAGTGGATACCCCCTCCCGCTCCCAGAGGGACACAGTCCGCTTCGTTATTAATCCATGTGCGCCGGGGATCCCAAGGAAGGGAATATTGGGAGAGTATGGGAGGGATCGTCTCGTATAGTTGAGAGACTTCTTCCAGTACACCAACGCAGTCCTGAGCAAGGGGGGAGCCGTGGGCGGGATTTTAGCCCGCAGCAAAAGTAAAGCATGTAGTGTACCCTGACCAAGGAGGCGATTGGTGTATCCAATTTCTTAAGTGTGCCTGCCCGCCAGCCAATAAGACAGCCATTGTAGTTGGCTGGCCATACAGTATGCCCGAAAGTCCGGCGCCCCCAGGCCTCCCTCAGCAGGCCGGAGCTGCAACTTTGCCAATCCCACCCTTCTACGACCCTTTCCCCAGATAAGGTCTTACAACAGGGAGTCTAACGTCTTAAAAATACCAGGCGGGATGACAACCGGTATGTTAGCAAAGAAATATAGAAGACGGGGGAGCATCACCATTTTTGAGATGGCTATCCTGCCCATCACAGACAAAGGCAGGGAGGTCCAGAAGGAGATCTGCTTCCGGAGGGACCGTATTGTCTTCTGTAGATTACCGTCAATCAAGTCCTGGGGAGTTCGATACATTTGTATACCCAGTTATTTGAAAGTGTCTGGGGCGGTCATCAGTAGGAGATCACCAAAGGTTATCGGGTAAGGGGCGTCCCGATACCGCATAAAGAAAGTGTGAGACTTTTGAGCATTAATCGTGAGACCTGATATCCGTCCAAAGTTTTTAAGTTGAGTCGGGACTGGTCGTGAGGTCCTTAAAGTAGAGGATAAGGTCGTCAGCATATGCAGACACAATGTGAGCCATATTAAACGCGGATATCCCCAAGCCTATGGCCTCCTTACGGATCTTGAGGAGTAGGGGTTCCAGCGCCAAGACAAATAGTATTGGTGACAGGGGGCAGCCCTGCCGCGTACCCCTGGCCACAGGATATGGGGCCGATATGGATGTGCCTGTCCGGGCCCGGGCCGTGGGAGAGGAGTACAACAATTTGACCCACTGCAGGTAGCCCCGTGGGATACCAAATTTTTCAAGAGAAGACAGCATATACGTCCAATAAAGGGTGTCAAACGCCTGTCGTATATCCAATTAAATACATCCAGCGGTGTCGGAAAGGGCCGCAGCAGTTTCCATCAGGTAATGGAGGCGCCTGATATTGAGAGAGGTGCTGCCGCCCGGGATGAACCCGCACTGATCCGTATGGATAAGTCTTGGGAGTTGGGGAAGCAGATGCTGAGCTAATATTTTGCTGAGTATTTTATACTCAGTAGCTAACATAGAGAGAGGACGATAACCCGATATGTCTCGGGGATCCCTGTTTGGCTTTGGGAGGGAAACAACCAGTGCCTGCAGAGTCGTCACAGGAAGTGTGCGCTTGTCTAGTGCTGTCCCGTAAAGACTCAGCAGGTGCGGGGCCAGTTGCTCAGCATAGGTCAAATAAAACTCCGCTGGGAGCCCGTCCAGCCCCGGAGTCTTGTTTTTAGGGAGATCCTTAAGGGCTCCCACTATTTCAGCTTTAGTAATAGGGGCCTCCAAGTCCGATTGCGCATCTGCCAACAGTGTGGGGAAGGTGAGATCATCCAGGAAAGTAGTCAGGAGGTCGTGGGACACAACAGTCGGGGCAGTGTAGAGGGACTTGTAGTAGGTGCAAAACGCCGCGTTAATATCGGCTTGGGTAGTGGCCACAGTGCCGTCCGGGAGGAGTACCTCCAGTATGGGGTGCGGGGGTGGAGTGTCACGGATGAGACGAGCCAAAAGAGTCCCTGATTTTTCAGCCTCTTTATGGCTATATTGGGTATATGTGCTGTAGTCTATTAATCGGAGTCGTTCAAGGAGCTCCGCATGTTGAATTCTGGCCTCCTGCAGTGGCGCCTGCCGAATGGGGTCAGAGTTGGCATCATTTTCTAGTTTGTTCAGAGAGTCCTCCACCGAGGCAAGCTTCTTATGTAGCTCTTGTCGGGCCCCAACAGTAGCCCTTATGGCCACCCACCCCATCACCAATTTAAACGCATCCCATTCAACTAGACATGAGGATGCCGAACCAGTATTTTCGGTGAAATAGTTGGTGATGGCGGTACCTAGAGTGTCACGAAATACCCCATATTCCAGTGTAAGCAGCCACAGTCGCCAAGTCGGGACCGGGGGCAGGGCCCTCCCCCATTCAAGCAGTACCTCAAGTGGATTGTGATCAGACAACGTTTTCCCGAGGTACGTGGATTCAATCACTTGGGTTGACAGGGACAGGGAGCAGAAAATTCTGTCTATTCGTGTATGCAGCTGATGTGGGGGGGAGTAAAATGAGTATTCACAGTCAAACGGATGTTGCGTGCACCATACGTCGCTAATCTCCCAACCCCCTGCCCAGGCATGTAAGAAGTCCGCTATCTTAGTAGTCACTGCACCCTGCACCGGGGGATGAGAGCGGTTCAGTTGCACATCCAGAACAGAATTAAAATCCCCGCCACGAACCCAGGGACACTGTACCCAGTCCATCAAAACCGCATTAAGGCTAGCAAGGTAAGCAGTCTGTTCGTAGTTTGGGGCATACACACTGCCGAAAACAATCGGAATTCCATCCAGCTTGCCCCGCAGGAGGACATAGCGCCCCGCTGTGTCTACCCTCCGCTCCAGCAGCTCAAATGGTACCCCATTCCTTACCCAGATAAGTGACCCGCGTGCAAAGGCAGAATAGGAAGTGTTATAGAATTGCCCCTTCCATTTCCTCTGCAGTTTAACAACTTCCGAGTCCGTCATGTGCGTTTCTTGGAGTAGAGCTATGTGGACCTTACGCCTGTTTAGCTGGGCGTGGATCCGATGCCGCTTGTGCACAGATCCCATGCCCCGCACATTCCAAGTCAATATTTTATATTTAGTTAAAACAGCCATATTGCAACAGTTGTAGAGAGAAGGGCACCCTAGGGTGACATTGTGAATACAACACAAAATAGAGTGTGGACCAGGAACCAAAAACTACCCCAGAAAAAACAATCCCCAATACTAGGGCCAGCAATCGAACTGCGCTGGTCCAAACACAGATTAACAAACATTAAGTCCAAACGGATATACCATGCAGTGAATGCAACTGCAGGGGGGACGGGCCCAGCACCAAACACTCGCTGCATGAGCACACTCAGAAGTACACCCCCGCCGGGACTATATAGGATGATGAACAATGAATTATGCCGAACCTGAGAAGAAAAAGTTAATCAAAAAGAAAAATATTCATATTATACAGATAGTGTCAACATCTTACTGTCCCCCAGCGAAGTAAACCTGGATCAGAGTTACAAAAGAGTTGCAGAGGACAGGTATCCGCTTCAACCAAACAGGTCCTTGACCACCTGAGGAGTAATCGAGGGGAACAAAGGGTCATTGCTGCCAGAGTCTGACGGCGTCACGTCATCATCAGATTGTTCCGGGGAGGAAGAGATCTGCGTAGGATCCCGTATGGCAGCGGCCACCTCCAGCGCCGATTCCTGTTCCAACACAGCCTTTTCCGGTGTTGGTTTCTTTGTAGAAGGCAGTGTTCGCGGAGCTCCATTAAAGCCGGGTCTGAGCCGGTTGGACTGCGCCTGCACTCCCCGCACTCCCTGGTCGATGTTATCCAGAGACTGGGAGGGTAAAGTGTGTTCAAGCCAATCATTCGCCGCCTCAGGGCAGTCGAAGAAGTGGGTTTTCTGGTTATGAATAATTTTTAAACGTGCGGGGAACAGCAGAGCGTACTTCAGATTGAGGGCTTGGAGCTTTTTCTTAAGCGGCTGGTAAGAGGCCCTCTGTCGCTGTACCTGTACAGTGTAATCCGGGTACAGGGAGATTCGGGTGTTTTCGAACTGTATCGGGGCATTTTCCCGTGCCCTCTGTAGCAGAAGATCGCGGTCCCTGTAGTTGAGAATGCGGGCTATGAGTGGTCTGGGTGGCCGGCCCGCAACCGGCCTGCCCGTGGGAATACGATGTGCGCACTCCTCGCAGAAGAAGGCAGAAAGACCCTCTGTGGCCACCCTATCCCTGAGCCATTTCTCAACAAAGTGCGTTGCGGCAGTGCCTTCAGAGCGTTCCAGCAGTCCAATAATGCGGATGTTATTTCGCCGAGGCCTCCCCTCTGCATCATCCGCCCTGTCCAGCAGGGTTGTCAGTTGTTCATTCAAGTGCGCTAGCTGGGCAGCATGATCTTTTTGTTGAGGCACGAGACCAGTTAGTGTGCGGGTATGGTCCTTGACAGTGTTTGCGAGATTACCATGATCTGCCCGCAGGAGATTAAGGCCAGTAATAAGCGTACCTATCTGGCGCGAGTCCCTTATCTCCTGTAAAATCAGATCCAATTTGTCAGGGGGGGGCGACAGGGCAGTCGGCGGAACGCAACTGATCGAGGAAGCCTGAGAGGCCGAGTCCACAGCCCCTTGATGTGGATCCTCAGTGTTGGGCCCCTCAGGTTGCTTTCCCCGCTGGCGCCCCATGGCAGCGTGCACAATGGCGAGAAGAAAAAGTGAGAGGGCCCACAAACGTCCGCAGAAGTCGTCACACCCAACACGACAGGAATTCTATGCGCCACCGGGCAAGAGGGTAGCCCACGCGCAACCAGTCTGTAGGCCGCGAGCAGGGGAGAAGAGGTACTCCAGCCAGGAGCAAGGGCATACATCAGGGAGAACACAGGTAGTACTCACAGTGCTCAGCCTCAGACAGTGGGTCCGCTTCCACTCAGGGGGACAAGCGTGGGATCTAGATTACAGCCAGTGCAGCAGCGGGTCCCAAAAAGGGCCGTCCGGCCATGCGTGCGCTCAGGTCGCCGCCAAACCACAGAATCTGCTCACCGCGTTCCCGGCCCGTATCCAGCCAGCGGGGCTCCCTCGCAGTCGTGGTCGAAGGGGAATCAGCGCGTCGTACAGTGGCTCCAGCCACACAGCCGCGGGAACACCAGCACCAGCCTCAGGGCGGACACCGCAAACACCCCCAGTGTCGCAGCCAGCACAGCAGCGCGGCGACTGCACGCCCAACCAGCCACCGATCAGGGCTCAGGGCACATCACCCTCATAGAAGGCAGACGCGGATGCCACTCAGCAAGGCACCCCACGCCGTCCCCGCCAGTCCAGGGAAGCTCGCAGGCAGGGCGGTCGACACGCCGTCAAGCAGAAGGTCTCCGTGTGGAAGTTGGGCCCTCCACCATCAGGGCCCCCGATCCGGTGCCAATCCGCGCCCCCTGCTGTGTCAATGTGGGGCAAGGCGCGCGCCGGCCCGCGCCGCCCTTGATCCCTTCCACGGCAGGCAGCGATGGCAACCGAGCACCAGGCGCCGGCTCCCAGCGGCCCTTCCTTCCGATGACGCAGGCCGGGGAATGCCGACGATGTTCAGGCCAGGGTATCTCAGCCGCGTCGGGGATTTGCAGCCCCGCCGTTGCAGGTAGGAGACCCCAGTGGATTCCGCAAGCAGGCGGACAGATTCTGTAGCGGGGAGACTCCCAGGTTCGCGGGGATATCAGGATGACTCGAGTCCCGGCCGGGAGCTCCGCTACAGCGCGACCGCCATGTTCGGCGCCTAGCCACGCCCCCCAGTCCAGTCCTTCGTTAACCAGTCATTGGCCTGGTTACAATATGCAAACAATGCACTTGGGTGATCATGGGTGCAGTCTAGAGCACCCCGGAGCACCCCTGAGCAGAGTATGGAGACATAAGGAGAGAATTTAGAATCACGTCAAGAAGGGAAAGAAAAGTCACATTGGCCAATAAAGATGCTGCTGTTTCTAGTTTCACAAGCCATTGGCTAGGCACTGCTTGCAAGATGAACAGCATGGAGTGAGAGTTGCTGGTCAAAAAACGGAAGCCCCTGGTTGAGAGAGGAATGATGGTGATGGCATTGTCACATTCGTACAGCGAGGTGTCTTTCCACATCAAAAGGAACAGGACTATGTATACTCCTCCCTTGGAGGCAGTGGACAAATGGGCACATGTCCAGCATGAAGAGAGACTTAGTTTCTGCTTACACTGCCCAAGAAAGTGCAGAAATATATCATCACAATAGAGTGAGGGTTGGTTCTGTAAGTGAGCAGCAGGATTAGTGCTGTTGGTTCCTTTTATCCCCTCCCTCCCTCCAAGCAGAGCTACACAGTGAGCCAACCAACAAGACTAGTAGTGAAGAGCACCGCTCATGCCTATTTAGCTAGTAAGGACCCTGCCAACGCATGTGGAATGCTGATTTCTGCTGGTGCATCTTCAAGTACACTCAGGCCCATATTTATGAAGCCTTTGCATTGTCCTTGAGACATGCAAGGTAAAACAAGGAGAATGCAAAGACTTCAGTAATATTTACAAAGACAGGCAAGGCCTTATTTGTGTGGCCTTGCGTGGCTTTGTAAAGAAATGTAATGTAAGGCAGCTGCTTGTGCCGCATTACGTTACATTTCAACTTGGGAGGCCCATGGAGTTTGGCACATTCCCAGATTTACAAAGACTTGCAAACCTAGGAAGGCATCAAAATGCTGAGCCTTCCTAAGTAAGGCGTGACGAGGTGAGATATCTTTATTTCTTCTCTCGATTTTCTTTTTCCATGTGTGCTGCATTTGTACCTTTAAGTTTGAGGGCCCAGAAAGGAATGGTGTGCCCGGGGCCGAAACAGGCCTGGCCCCCTCCCCATGCAAATGTTGTCAGGTCACAGGGGATGGGGTCCCCGAGTCCGAAATCTCCCCACGGAGGTAGCTGAATTGTTGTTATTCTGGCAACTAAAAAAAACTGTTACTATATTCACGGGTTCAAAGAATGTCTTTGGAGTTGTTCATAACTTTGGGCTTCTCTGGGTGTGGTGTGGGTTCCTTACTTCTACAGGAATCCCTATCAGGAAGGCACCCAATGTAAAGGGTTTGCTTGATGCTTTTCAATTGCCATCTAAGATTGCTATTGTTAAATGTGCTGCTTATTAGTATGTAAGTTGAAGTATTTAGAGGAAATGGCTACGTTGACCAGACCACTGAAAGGGGTGCTTTGTATCCCAATTCTGAAGTCACTTTTAATTAATATCTCCCAGGTTAATGAGGCCCTCATTCCCACGTATATAAGATCTGCTGGACTATAAGAAGGTGCATCTGATATGGAAAAGACTGCTTGGTTAAAGCAGGACTGTGAACGAAACTTGGATGGAGTGTGGAGGAACAAGCTAGGGGGAGTGTTTGCCTGAAGTTCCTCAAAGGGTCCCAAAGTGTCTCAAACTCACTCCAAGGGTCTGGAAGCTCCAAGATGATCGTTGGCAATAGCAGGATATTACGGACCTAATGTAGATGATCCCTCAGCGTTACAGGACCTTTACGCATATCTGTTGGAAGTCCCTGGTCTCATCATCTTGGGGGGTGATTTTAATATATTAATTGACCCTAAGCAAGATAGGAATCCTCCTAAAAAATACCCTACTTTACCAAAAATGAAGAGTTGGCTAAAGTTATACCAGGATGACTTAGGGTTAATTGATATATGGAGAGCAAAAGGTCAAAAAGTGCATTTGTTTACGTTTAAAAATAAAAAACTGGGTCATTCTTCTAGAATTGATTATTTCTTAATTGATAAATCATTAGGGGCTGAAGTAAGAAGGGTTAGACATCTTCCAGAACATCTCTCTGATCACTCGGCAGTATTATTGGAGTTTGAATTTCAGAGTCAGCAGTTACAATCTAGATGGACCTTAGATAAGACTCTGCTTATGGATGCCCAAATAATAAAGGACTTGAAAGAGGAAACTATATTCTATTTCCAATTAAACGCGGAGGGGACTTCCCGTCAGGTTACATGGGATGCGTATAAGGCAGTACTCAGGGGGAAGTTGATTAGTTTAGCGGCCTATCGAAATAAGTTGAATAAAAAGGAAATAGAGAGCGTAGAGGGAGAAATACAGAGATTAGAGAAGAGTATTGGAGAGGAAATTTTAGCTGTCAAAATCGAAGCACTTACAGGGGAATTAATCAACAAGAAAAGGGAACTTGTTAATATCTTAGATGCTCGAGGTAAAAGAAAATGGGAAGCAAGTAAACTTGCTCACTATCAATATGGTGAGGGGTGTGGAAAGCTTTTAGCTTGGAAAGCTAAGACTGATTTGAACCGCAATAAGATTTTGAGCATCCTAGAGGAGGGTAAAAACCATTCTACTGTAGAAGAGTCGGAAATTAAGCATGCTATTTTCAAGTTTTTTAAAGAACTATATAAAGAGGATACGCGTGACAGTGCAGACCAAATTAAAGATTATCTTAACTCTTGGGTAAAGCAAACTTTGTCAGAAGAGCATAGAGAAGAATTAAATGCGGAGATTACAGAATTAGAAGTAAGTGAGGTAGTTAAAGGTATGAAAAATGCAAAGGCGGCTGGGCCTGATGCTTTGCCCAATGAGATATACAAGGCATTGAAGGAGGAACTTGTCCCTGAGCTCACTAGTTTATTTAATGACATATTTATACGGGGACAGGAACCTCCTAAATCCTGGAGCGACGCAACCATTTGTATTATATTAAAGCCTGGGAAGGATCCTAAGATATGCGAGTCCTATAGACCTATCTCGATGTTAAACAGTGACTATAAAATTTTCACTCAAATATTAGCAAAAAGATTGGGGAGGTGGGCAGGCTGCCTAATTCATCAGGATCAGAAAGGTTTCATAAGGGGCAGACAGATTCAGGAACTCACACATGAATTAATAGGGGCAATAGACCTGGCGGTTGAGGAGAAGCTCCCCTTATCGATAATCACTTTCGACGCCGCTAAGGCATTTGATAGGGTTAGCTGGAGTTTTTTACACAATACCTTGGAGGCTTATAAACTGGGTAGCAATTTTGTAAGAGCAGTAAGAGTTCTATATAGATCCCCAACCTCATGTGTACTAGTTAATGGGTCCCTTACAGATAAGATATATAAAGAAAGAGGAACTAGGCAGGGGTGCCCTCTTTCTCCCCTGCTCTTCAACTTTTATATAGAACCCTTAGCTAGCGCCTTGAGAGCAAATTTACATATATCCCCTTTCAGGTATGGGAATTGGGTGAAAAAGGTCGCACTATATGCGGACGATTTAATGGTATTCACAGATGATCTGAATGCTTCTCTTTCAAGAATAATAGAAACATTGAAGCAGTTTGGTAACTTATCAGGCTATAAGATAAATCAACAAAAGACTGAGATCATGTGTTGGAATACTCAGAGTAATGACCCTTTGATAAAATATCAAATAAGATATCTAGGGATTTTGATTGTGGGAGAGGTTAAGAGGATTGCTCAAATTAATTTTAATAAAATTCAAACGCAGTCCAGAAAACTTCTCAATGCATGGAAGAGCCTCCCGTTGTCATTCCTGGGTCGTTCGAATCTAGTAAAGATGATGATTTTACCTAGATTTACGTATATTTTTAACACGATTCCACTTGAGTTTAAAAAAGAATGGGTTAGTAAAATGCAGGGTGACATCAGCAGTTTTATATGGGCCTCGAGAGGGGCTAGAATCTCGTGGAAAAAATAAGGAGAAAACAGGAGCACGGTGGAATAGCTAGCCCGGATCTGTTCCAATATTATAGGGCCTTTCATTTCAAAATTTTTAGAGTATTATTTAAGGATTATTGCTCTTATCCATGTTATATGCAAGCAATGATAGGCCCAGCATGAAGCCATTTTTTGTTCAAATTCGGCCACACAAATTTTTTTAAGAAAATCAAGCTAAAAATTTTCGGTGCGGCTATCAGATTGTGGGTTCAGATAAGACGTCTGTGGAAGATTCCTTATTATTGTCAACATGCTTCAATCTGGGATTCGCCTGGAACGCCGGAATGCCTAAAGGATGTGTTATCAGTACCTTTGAGAGAAGCCGGAGTACTGGAATGGGGTCAGATATTGTCTGGGTCCACAATTATTGACTGGGAACAGTTATCAGTACTGTCTAACAGAGGCTTGTCTAAGTTTAAATATTACCAACTTACAAGCTGGGCAAAATCCTTGGGAAAAGACGGGGTAGGAAATCCAGAACTGGAGTCGAAATTCCAAGTACAATTCGGGAAGAAAGAGGTAGCTTTTTGGTATTGGGCGCTTATCAATGAAGGACGAGAGGAATTCACCCTTCCCATCGAGATCTGGGGGAAAGCACTGCCTACGCTGGATGTATCCTTATTATGGCAAGTATCTGCGGCTGCATGTGGGGTCGTCATTAAATCTGCACCTCTCAAAAGAATTATCTATTTACTTTGCATAGAGCATATTGGACTCCCAAGAAGCTGTCAAAACTGAAAAAAGGAGAGGTGAAACGATGTCCTAAATGTGATGAAGAACGAGCCGATGACATCCATATGTTTTGGCAGTGCCCCCAACTCCAGATCTTTTGGGAAAAAGTGGGTAAGACACTCTCTGAGGTATTCCATCAAGTAATACAGGTAAGCGCCCAATTAGTATTGTTTGGGGTGGAGCTGGATGACAGTGGAAGTCCCAAATTTTGTAAAAAACAAAGAAATCTACTCTTTTTACTGATATTGCTTGCTAGACGTGAGATATGTATTAAATGGGTTAAGCCTGTGTCACCTACAGAAGAAGAATGGCTGAATTCTGTGTTTAGAATAAATCTGCTCGATAGAGCTGGTGCACTTACTAAAAGATTAGAATTTTGGAATATCTGGGAACAGTATTGGTCTGGTAAAACGCTATAATGAGGTCTGGTACTGATCTGATAAAATCTAATTAAGTCCAATGATTAAGCGCACCAACAGTCAAGAAAGGTGAGATGGTGGTACAGGTTTTGACCCCTTTCAAAAAGGAGTGGGTAAGTTCCGTATGAGATGCCTGTTGGCTAGTGAGATACCCCCACGCAGGAACTGGAGTTGACTCTAGTGTGGCGGGGAAAAACAGAGGGGAAGAAAAGGCTCTCTAAACGCGGTAAATCTTGCCAAATATACTCTCTCTTTTTGCGTGATGAGGACTAAAAAAAAAAAAAAAAAAAAAAAAGATGGTCCTTGAAAGTTGAGGACTTCAGTTCCCACAATCCACTTGGACGTCACCCTTACAAATCCACTGGTAGTTCTCCAAGGTGCAGATTTAGTTGGTGATGTTCCAGATGAGCTCTTTTAACCTGTAGCTTTCATGGAGTCCACTCTTTAGTTCCTTTTCAGCAAAATAATCCACAGGGCTGTAGTTTCAGATGGTTCAGTCTTCAGAGGTCAGGCCTTAGAAATCTTTGCACAGCAAAACCTCTCAGCTTGGCAATGTCTTGCTTCAGTAAGTTTCAAGCAGCAGATCTGGAGGGCTCTGCCCCTCTCAGATACTTATTTCAAGTTCTCTGGGTCAAGCAAGAGGTCACTTCCTGACCAATGGGAGCAGGGTAACTCCTCAAACACATGACCACATCCTGTAGAGTGTGGCATTATTTTGTCCCAGAGTGCATCAAATCTTCCAAATCCATAATGGCTGATTTTCCAGCAAGGAAGTAAGAGCTGGCTAAACACACCCCTAGGATGGCTAATTTACTTAGACTCTCCCCCCTGCATCTGCTCATACCTTCCTTAATTTTACCATCTGCCTAAGGTGGGAAGTTCAGAGTTGTAAATGACACTGTTCTCTGCTCTCCTCTTTGATGAACATAGTTTACGACTCCTCCCCCTGTCCTGGCATTCCTATGGAACAGCACACTGCCCTGCCAGCAGAGCTGGTTGACCCCAGGGGCTCTTTGCCACCTCTTCAAGGCAGCCTGGCTAATCCACTTAACTCTGACAAATCAGGGCAGACCACTGGAAGGCTGAATTTGGACTTACAAACAAGAAAGTCTTATAACTTCTTGTATGTACACTTTAGGAGAAATTCAACAACATCATATTGTGGAATTTATTAATACCATTCGGGAAGTCTTTGAATGGCACTTCTAGCCCTCTCCTATCAAGAGTTATTAATCAATAACTTCCTACCATGTTAACCTATGTAGCAGGGGATTTGCAATGGGAAAAATGACTTGGGCCATTTTTCCAGCACCAGGACTTACCAAAACATATTTTATAAGTACTTTGCTTATATCTACAGGATCCCCACTCCATGGGACAACTAGGGGAGACTTTAGGGGTTCTGGATCTGTAAAAATATTGCAGATCCTCACTTCACTGTTCTCCTAGCATCAAAGTCGAATTTGGGCAGCACTTTATCACAATGTGGGGAGTGAAATGTGAAATTTCACTTAACCCAGGGCATACAAAACTCATTTTATAAGGGTCTACCTTATAGATACCAGACCCCCCACCCCTGGGACACCTAGGGGAGACCCTGGGGGTCCCTAATGTGCCATAACATTGTAGGTTATCCATTTTTAAGTGCCCCAAACACCAAAGTTGAGTTTGGGCACAATTTACTTTTTAAAAGCAGTCCTGGTACCCAGGGCTGCTTTTAAACTGACCTCAGGCTTCAGCAGTGAACACATGCAAGTGCAAAAAGAGCTGCTGGCCTCTGAACTGCCATGCCCTAGGGTACTAGGGACTTCTAGGTAGTTTCAATCCCCCTGCCCTATTATATACTAGGGGCTTATAGGGTAGGTCATGCCAATAACAGGGGTACCCCACCATACCATTGTGTACCCTAGTGTATGTAGGTGTTTTAACTGTATTCTATTGTGTCTCTGTCAGCATAGCACTGGCCCTGGGCCTGGTTAGGCAGAGCCCAGGGTCAGTCAAAGTCAGTTACCACCAGTATCAGTCAGCAAAAAGTTGGGGGGTGCCCAGGGCACAGGATGACTTTGCAACATACAGTATAAAAGAAGCCAATTAATTAACCAAAAAATACCTCACAACCTACAAAGATTGATGAAGGATGAAATGCTGCAGGATTGCTGCCCCAACTGAAGACCTTCAACACCTCTACATCAAACAACCTAAATGCAAAGTAAGTACAATACCTAATATTTCTAAACAATACTCTAACTAAACTTAAAACCAGTAAAACGTCCCAAATTAAATAAATAAACGTATGCCCATTTTTTTCTTGTTTCTACATATTTAAACACCTTAAAATAACAAACCTAACCAAAAAGAAACACTGCACAGAAAACAAACTGTGCAACATATTTCCAATCACATATTACCGTCACAAGAAAATAAAATAAACATCTATAAAACAAAGTAAGTATGACTGCTAATTACTTTTGAAATTTAGCAAACTAATCTTAAAAGCAAAATTTCCTAACAAAATAAACTAATAAAACGTTTTCCCTCTTTTTTCCTCTCTTCTACAGCCTTCACCAACTGCAAAGAATCAAACTACATTATATGAACAGAAAAAATAAACTTAAAAAGAAAAGCAACTAAACGCTAACTACCCTCGACTAAACTTAACCTTAATAACATTTCACTGAGAATAATAAAAAAAAACATTTCCCCCCCCAACAGGTCCAAACAACAACATTAAAGCAGGAAAAGAAAACAGAGAACTTCAAAGAAAATTATCAAAATACAAGCAATGTAACAGTGAAAATAAAGCCATTGCATTTATTAATTTATTTTTATATATACATTTACAGTATACTCTAGAATATGACAGAAGGGGCTAAATTCATATCCTCTCAAAAAGGAAACTTTTGCTTTGTTATATGGGCTACACTTACAGCCAGGAAAGAACATCATCTAATCATATTAACCCCTTCCATGCTCAGGACGGAATGGTTCCGTCATGAGCACAAGTTCAAGTGTGCTCATGACGGAACCATTCCGTCATGAGCACACTTTAAAAAAATCCCTCTGCTGTAAACAGCAGAGGGATTTCCCATTTTTTTTTGCTTTGAAAGGTGGGGAACCCAAAGTATGGTTAAGATTTTCATTGCAATGATAATCGCGCGCATGGCGCGCTGTCGTCATTACAATGAAAACGAAACTGAAACTTAGTTTCAGTTTCACAGTTTCAGTGCTTGTGGGGCTATCTCAGACCCCCGAGCACTTAAAACATGGGAGAGGTATCGTTGGAAAGGGGAGCCTCTCCCCTTTCCAATGGTACCCATTCCTAGTGGATCCCTGCTTGGGGATCACCCCAGGAGGACGATCCCCAAGCAGGGATCCACCCACTAGCCATCAGGGAGGGGGAAGCGGCCCCTTGGGCAAGAGTCTTTGCTCCCCCATACAATATTGCCAGACAGCCTTTCTGCCACCCCTGGGGGACAGATGGGGGCAGTAGCCCCCAATCTGTCCCCCAGGGGGGGGTCAGAAAACACCCTCGACGCCAGGGATTTTTTTTTATGGGCCAGGGGTGGGGGCTACCCAGAATGGGTATGCCAATGCCCCACCCCACCCCACCAAAGAAGGAATAAGACTTTCTGTCCCCCCCAGGTGGCAGATGGGGGCTAGCCCCTGATCTGCCCCCCAGGGGGGGCAGAAAGCCCACTAGGCCCCAGGGATTTTTTTTTTATATATAAATAGCGGTGGGGGCTGCCCAGAATGGGCATGCCAATGCCCCCACCCCAATTTTTTTTTTTACAGTCTTTCTGCCCCCCCTGGGAGGCAGATGGGGCATTAGCCCCTTATCTGCCCCATGGGGGGCAGAAAGCCCACTAGGCACCAGGGATTTTTTTTCTCCAAAGTTCAGGGTGAGGGCTGCCCAGAATAGGCATGCCAATGCCCCCACCACCCCCAAAAAAATGCCACAGTCTTTCTGCCCCGACAGGAGGCAGATGGTGGCTGTAGCCCCTGGTCTGCACCCGGGGGGGGCAGAAAGCCCACAAGGCGCCATGGATATTTTTTTATATACTTAGGGGTGGGGGCAGGCCAGAATTGGCATGCCAATGCCCCTACCCCCCCAAAAAAATGCTACAGTCTTTCTGCCCCCCCCGGAGGCAGATGGGGCAGTAGCCCCTTATCTGCCCCCCCAGGGGGCAGAATGCCCCCTAAGCACCAGGGATTTAATTCCCTCAAAATTCGGGGTTGGGGCTGCCCAGAATGGGCATTCCAATGCCCCCACCCCACCAAAAAAATGCCACAGTCTTTCTGCCCCCCCAGGAGGCAGATGGGGGCAGTAGTCCATGATCTGCCCCCGGGGGGGCAAAAAGCCCACTAGGCACCAGGGATTTAATTTTTTATATGTAGGGGTGGGGGCTGCCCATAATGGGCATGCCAATGCCCCCACCCTCAAAAAATTACCACAGTCTTTCTGCCCCCCCAGGAGGCAGATGGGGGCAATAGCCCCTTATGTGCCCCCTCGGGGGGGCAGAATCCCACTAGGCACCAGGGGTATATTTTTTTTCAAAATTCAGGGGTGGGGGCTGCCTAGAATGGGTATGCCAATGGCCCCACCCCCAAAAAAAGATGCCACAGTCTTTCTGCCCCCCAGGAGGCAGATGGGAGCAGTAGCCCCTGATCTGCCCCCTGGGGTGGCAGAGAGCCCACAAGACACCAGCGATTATGCTGGCTTTTTTATACGTGTGGGGTGGGGGCTGCCCAGAACGGGCATCCCAATGTTCCCACCCACCCAAAAAAATAGCCACAGTCTTTCTGCCCCCCTTTGGGGCATATCAGGGCAATAGCCCCCGATTTCCCCCTTCCCCAGGGCGGCAGAAAGCCCACTAGGCACAGACTTTTTTTACGAATGTGCCTACCTGTGGATTTTGGGTCCTAGCGCAGCTGGCACCTAGGGAAACCTAGCAAACCTATACATTTTTGAAAACTAGACACCCAGGGGAATCCAGGATGTGGTGACTTGTGTGGCTCTCACTCGGTTCCGTTACCCAGAATCCCTTGCAAACCTCAAACTTTGTCAACAAAAACAAATTTTCCTCACATTTCTGTGATGGAAAGTTCTGGAATCTGCGCAGATCCACAAACGTCCACCCACCCCGCATTCCCCAAAGTCTTCCGATAAAAATGATACCTCACTTGTGTGGGTAGGCCTAGTGCCCGCGACAGGAAACGGCCCAAACCGCAACATGGACACACCACATTTTTACAGTGAAAACTGACCCTTTCTTGGCAAAGTGCCTAGCTGTAGATTTTGAACCCTAGCTCTGCTGGCACCTAGGGAAACCTAGTAAACCTATACATTTTTGAAAACTAGACACCCAGGGGAATCCAGGATGGGGTGCCTTGTGTGGCTCCCACCAGGTTCACTTACCCAGAATCCCTTGCAAACCTCAAACTTTGTAAAAAAAAAAAAACACATTTTCCTCACATTTCTGTGGTGGAAAGTTCTGGAATCTGCGTGGATCCCCAAAATTCCACCCACCCCGCATCCCCCAAAGTCTTCCGAGAAAAATGGTACCTCAATTGTGTGGATAGGCCAAGTGCCCGCAACAGGAAACGGCCCAAAACGCAAAATGGACACACCACATTTTCACAGTGAAAACTGACCCTTTTTTTGCAAAGTGCCTAGCTGTAGGTTTTGAACCCTAGCTCTGCCAGCACCTAGCGAAACCTAGGACACCTATACATTTTTGAAAACTAGACACCCAGGGAAATCCAGGATGGGGTGACTTGTCTGGCTTTCACCAGGTTCTGTTACCCAGAATACCTTGCAAACCTCAAACTTTGTAAAACAAAACACATTTTCCTCACATTTCTGTGATGGAAAGTTCTGGAATCTGCGTAGATCCACAAATTTCCTACCACCCAGCGTTCCCCCAGGTCTCCCGATAAAAATGGTACCTCACTCGCGTGGGTGGGTCAAGTACCCTCGACAGGCAAGGGCCCAAAGGGGGGTCACATGAGTTTTTGGTCCCGGGCTTGGCAGCCATCTAGGGAAACCTACCAAACCCACACATTTCTGAAAACTAGAGAACCGGGGGAGTGCAGGGAGGTATGGCTTGCGTGGATCCCCCAAAGTTTCCGTACCCAGAATCCCCTGCAAACCTCAAATTTTGATGAAAAAATAAAACTTTTCTCACATTTCTGTGTGGGAAAGTTGTAGGATCACCGGGCTGACATAAATTTCCTACCACCCAGCGTCCCCCCCAGGTCACCCGATAAAAATGGTACCTCACTCTTGTGGGTGGGTCAAGTACCCGCGACAGGCAAGGGCCCAAAACGTATTGTGGAGACATCAAAATTACCTATCACAAAACGATCTGCTTTTGCAAGAGGGGTCACATGAGTTTTTGGTCAAGGGCTTGGCAGCCATCTAGGGAAACCTACAAAACCCACATATTTCTGAAATCTAGAGACCCGGGGGAGTCCAGGGAGGTATGGCTTGTGTGGATACCCCAATGTTTCCCTACCCAGAATCCCCTGCAAACCTCAAATTCTGATGAAAAAATCAAATTTTTCTCAAAGTTCTGTGTGGGAAAGTTGTAGGATCACCGGGCTGACACAAATTTCCTACCACCCAGCGTTTCCCCAGGTCTCCCAATAAAAATGGTACCTCACTCACGTGGGTGGGTCAAGTACCCGCGACAGGCGAGGGCCTAAAACGTATTGTGGAGACATCAAAATTACCTATCACAAAACGATCTGCTTTTGCAAGGGGGGTCACATGAGTTTTTGGTCCCAGGCTTGGTGGCCATCTAGGGAAACCTACCAAACCCACACATTTCTGAAAACTGGAAGACCCGGGGGAGTCCAGGGATGTATGGCTTGCGTGGCTCCCCCAACATTTCCCTACCCAGAATCCCCTGCAAACCTCAAATGTTGATGAAAAAATCAAATTTTTCTCAAATTTCTGTGTGGGAAAGAACTAAAATCTGCATGGATCCACAAATTTCCTACCACCCAGCGTTTCCCTAGGTCTCCCGATAAAAATGGTACCTCACTCGCGTGGGTGGGTCAAGTACCCGCGACATGCAAGGGCCCAAAACGTATTGAGGAGACATCAAAATTACCTATCACAAAACAACCTGGTTTTGCAAGGGGGGTCACCTGGGTTTTTGGCCCCGGGCTCGGTGGCCATCTTGGGAAACCTATCAAACCCAGACATTTCTGAAAACTAGACAGCTGGGGGAGTCCAGGGAGGTATGGCTTGCGTGGACCCCCCAACGTTTTCCTACCCAGAATCCCCTGCAAACCTCAAATTTAGCTGGAAAAAATCACATTTTGCTCAAATTTCTGTGTGGGAAAATTCTGGAATCTGCATGGATCCACAAATTTCCTACCACCCACCGTTTCCCCAGGTCTCCCGATAAAAATGGTACCTCACTCGCTTTGGTGGGTCAAGTACCCGCGACAGGCAAGGGCCCAAAACGTATTGAGGCGACATCAAAATTACCTATCAGAAAACAGCCTGGTTTTGCAAAGGGGGTCACCTGGGTTTTTGGGCCCGGGCTCGGCGGCCATCTTAGGAAACTACCAAACCAAAATATTTCTGAAAACTAGACACCTGGGGGAGTCCAGCGAGGTATGGCTTGCATGGATCCCCCAACGTTTTCTTACCCAGAATCCCCTGCAAACCTCAAATTTAGCTACAAAAACCACATTTTCCACATATTTATGTGTGGAATCACCGTGCTGGCACAAATGTCCTACTCC
Organism: Calotriton arnoldi; assembly: GCA_963921515.1. NCBI lineage: Eukaryota > Metazoa > Chordata > Amphibia > Caudata > Salamandridae > Calotriton > Calotriton arnoldi. The sequence continues at coordinate 243,295 of CAWUFW010017389.1, forward strand.
ACAGCGTTCCCCTCAGTCTCCCAAGTAAAATGATACCTCACTTGTGTGGGTGGGGCAAGAGCCTGTGACTGGGAAGAGCCAAAACATAGGGATTAAGGGTATAGCACCGAGAATTTTAAGCGCTACGTTTTTTTAAAAATACGTTTTTAGCCAATTCTGCATTGGACACCCACACAAGTGAGATATCATTTTACTCGGGAGACTGAGGGGAACGCTGTGGGGTAGGACATTTGTGCCGGCACAGTGATTCCACACAAAAATATGAGGAAAATGTGTTTTTTTTTACAAAGTTTGAGGTTTGCAAGGGATTCTGGGTAACAGAACCTGGTGAGAGCCAGACAAGTCACCCCATCCTGGATTTCCCTGGGTGTCTAGTTTTCAAAAATGTATAGGTTTGCTAGGTTTCCCTAGGTGCCGGCAGAGCTAGGGTTCAAAATCTACAGCTAGGCACTTTGCAAAAAAAGGGTCCATTTTCACTGTGAAAATGTGGTTTGTTCACGTTGCGTTTTGGGCCGTTTCCTGCCGCGGGCACTAGGCCTACCCACACAAGTGAGGTACCATTTTTCCCGAGAGACTTTGGGGAATGCGGGGTGGTTGGAATTTTGTGGATCCACGCAGATTCCAGAACTTTCCACCACAGAAATGTGAGGAAAATGTGTTTTCTTTTACAAAGTTTGAGGTTTGCAAGGGATTCTGGGTAACAGAACCTGGTGAGAGCCAGACAAGTCACCTCATCCTGGTTTCCCCTGGGTGTCTTGTTTTAAAAAATATATAGGTGTGCTAGGTTTCCCTAGGTGCCGGCAGACCTAGGGTTCAAAATCTACAGCTAGGCACTTTGCAAAAAAAGGGCCAGTTTTCACTGTAAAAATTAAGTGTGTCCACGTTGCGTTTTGAGCCCTTTCCTGTCGCGGGCACCAGGCCTACCCACACAAGTGAGGTACCATTTTTATCGGGAGACTTAGGGTAACACAGAATTGTAGAGCAACTGTTATTACCTATTGACTTTCGATGTATTTTTGCCTTCCAAATGAAAGACAATGTGTAAAAAAGAAGTCACTTTGAAAAATGTCCTATAATTCTCATGCTAGTATGGAAACTCACAATTTCGGAAATGTGCAAATAGCTACTGTTTCTAAACTCTATATTTTGTTCCAATTTCAGAAATACATAGGTGTCTTTTGTCCCGATTTTTCACTATATATATTTTCCCAAATTAATTGCTATATACCCGGTACATAATAAAAAACCATTGCAAGATGCTGCTCAGTTATTGGCTCTGGGTTCGTCGGGTTCTTGGTGAACCTACAAGTCCTATATATCCCCACAACCAGAAAGGTCCCGCGGATGTAACGGTATATTGCTTTTAAACATCTGTCATAATTAGAAGAAGTTACAGGTGAAAACGTTGGCACAAATGGCTGTTTTTTTAACTCATTTTAAATATTTCCTATTTTCAACTGTTAGTTTTTATAAAGAAACCTTGAAGGATCTACACAAATGACCCCTTGTTGAATTCTGAATTTTATCTAATTTTCTAAAATGTATAGCTTTCCAGGATCCATTATTGCTTTCATACCCATCTCTACCATTAACTGGAAGAAGGTTGAAAGCACAAAAAATAGCAAAATAGGCTATGTCCCAGTAAAATGCCAAAACTGTGTAAAAATGTTGGTTTTCTGACAAAAGTCTGTCAGTCCCTGAAATCTGGGATAATTGTGATTTCAGCCCCACAAACCCTTTGTTGATACCATTTGCAGGGAAAAAAACAGACGCTTTAATTTGCAGCACTTTTTTCCCATTTTTCCCCCCCCAAAAAAAATGTATCTGTATTTTGGCTAATTTCTGTGTCCCCTCCAATGGAATTCACAAACCCTGGGTACCTTTAGAATCCCCATGATGTTGGAAGAAAAGGACGCAAATTTGGCATGGGTACCTTATTTGGTCAAAAAGTTACAGGGGCCTAAGCGCGAACTACCCCAAATAGCCAAAAAAAGGCATAGCACATGGGGGGGAAAAGGCCTAGCAGCGAAGGGGTTAATTGGAAATGTACCAAATACTACTCTAATTCCTGCTATGGAAGGGCAACAACTAGGGAAAAGACAGTGATAAATGTAAAAGAACATAACTACCCCCCCAACATCACTGAAATAGAAGTCAGAAACGTTTAAGAAACTATTAAATAAGCACTAGCTCCCAACAACCACGTACTGACATTTTAAAAGATATCCTAACCCATATTCCAGAGCACGTAACTGGCCAGTTACCTGCCACCCCAATACTAAAATGCCTAATAGCCCGAACAAATAAATCCACCACCCAAACACCACCAGCCCCAAAAACATTTAGAGAAGTAGAAATCCTTCAGAATTCACAATTCACAATTACACACAAAAAAGAACAATTCCTTCTTTATGACAACAAAAACTGAGACAATGCAAAATCTGGATGATGGATGGAACATTTAAAATATGTCCCAAACCATTTTATCAACTATATACACCATCCATGGGGAATACCACAATACCAAAATTCCTTTTATATGTGCATTACTACATAATAAACAATCTACAAATTACATAGAGCCCCTAACACAAATTAAAGATCAAACTAATAATTACTACCCACAAAAAATAATCATTGACTTCGAACAAGTAATGATGCAAGCTATTTTAAAAATGTACCCCCACACAGCAATACAAGTATGCAACTATCACTTTGACCAAAATATATGGCGCCATCTACAATAGTTTACCTTAAGTGTAGAATATGCAAAAATTGTAATTTTGCAAATCAAATAAAAAAATTAATAGCCCTAGCCTACGTTCCCATAACTGAAGTAGCAAACCTTCTACCAGGCAAATGAAACAAAATGTACTCCCCTCCTTGGCTATTTCGAAGACACATGGGTAGGGAGACTACACAGATCAGGACACAGAGGCCAACCAAAATTCCACATTCCAGGGTGGAATGTGTACAACAGTACCCTAGCCCAATAAGCTGAAACCAGCAACGCAGTGGAAGTATGGCATAATGCCTTCAAATCCATATTAGGAAGAACACAACCAACCCTACACAAACTAGGGTCCATGGATTGCCAGACTCGCGGTTGCGGTGGTCCGTCTGCCGGATTACGACTTTCTGAGTCGTTCCGGCAGTGGACTGCCGGCTGCGCCAGGGAACCGCCATTCCCTGGCAGTGGTGTGGCAGAGGGGCAATGCAATATGCTGAGTGGGACTGGCGCAGTCCCGCCGTGCATATTACGAGTTCCTCCACCACCACCCTTTTCATGGCAGTGAGCCCGCCAGGAAAAGGCTGCCGGTGGGGAAACAAAAAGGGCCCTACAGGGCCCCCATGCCTCCCGCCATGGGGATGCATTCATGGGGGCACAACATGTGCCCCCTGTCTGCTTGAACCCCCAGTTCCAGCATAGCATGGACTTCCGAGTCCATGCCGCGCCTGAACATTTTTGCAGTTTTCATTGCAGTGCCCTTTTTCAGGGCACCGCCGTGTGAAAGGCAAAAGGACTGTCCGCCTGCACAAGTTGAACTAGTAATCAGGCGGGAGGTCCTTGCGAGGCTTTGGCGGTGCTGTGCCGGCGGAGAGCCAGCGCAGCACCGCCAAAGTCGTAATTGGGCCCTTGGATTAGACCAATCTGTAACTAAAATAGGCCCTAAACTAAGTAAACAAACCAAAACAATGTATGAACATTTGCAATATAAAACAAGACTAGACCCAAACACCCAAGGACTTGAATACCTAGAAACAATAGCAAAATCTATACTTTAAAATTAATGCCTACATAAAAACTATCTACCACAATATACACTAACAACTAATTTATATATATTTCTTTAATTTTAAATATATTTATTATGTCAAAAATTAAATAATATTTTAACCATAAAATCGTAATCGGGCCCCATATTTCTAAATTTAAATATATAAAATCTTTAACTACTATAAACAAAATACAATAACAAATGACAAATAAATGTTACAAACATTTTGGAAAATATTCACAATTAAAATTACCAATATATAAATTCTAATTTGTATATAAGAATTAAAAAAATTGTACTAAACAATAATAAACATACTGTAAACATAAAAAAATGTAAACCTAAAACTTAAAACCATATTGCAAAAAACAAAACATATTATATTAACATAAAAATAAAAGTGTGTTATAAAACCACATATTTTAAAATATTAAAAAACAATACAATTTTCACATATGAAAAACATTTTTGAAAAATCCCACAACAAATTCCACAATAAAATAAACACTACTAAAATTCATCTGTAAACATATAACCTTTTTTCAGAAAAATACTAATTATATTAAAACAATAAAAAAAAATGTTCCTCAAATTTTTTTCTTAAATGTTTTTTTCAATTTTTTAAATTTTTACGAATTCTTTTTTTGTCAAACTTGTTCTTTATTAGTTTTCCATAGATATATTGTCACAGCATAGCCAAATATAGCCCCCCTCATATGGTAACAAACAGTCATTTACAGATACAGTTTCTACGGGTCTCGGTGGGCGCTCCAGTACTTCAAAATGCGATGACTGTGACTTACACATCTTTGTTTCTTCAAGTTTCCCTTCCCCTCCCACCTACCCAAAAAACAACAAACAAAACCATAAACAGTTGGTGCGTGGGATGAGTAGCTGACATGCATTAAGTTAGTGTGGTGTGGTGTGGGGATCTAGTCTAGGTGTGGTCATGTGGCGTAAAGACGGCTAGCTTCACGAGGCCTAGGATTCCTCTGTGGCGGTGCTCTTAGTATTGGAAGAGGTGGAGCGTCCTTGTATGTGTTGGGCATGCTGTGAAAGCCAGTCCCCTGGAGCGGTAGGCCACCAGCAGCCCCCAGATGGATTTGAAATTCTTAAAGTTATCTGTAAAGATGCCTGCCATTCGCTCCATTGTGAGTGTCTGCCATAACCTAGCATGCCATTGAGTTAAGGATGGGGCCTCTTTCTTTTTCCAGGCCTGCGCTATTGCCATCTTCGCCACCCCAAGACAAAGCCATAGTATGGATCGATCTCGAATAGTTTAGTACTTAAGAGAGTCATCCCTGAGTCCCAGTAGTGTGAACTCTACAGTATCCGGTACAGGATATCACAAAATGTCTTTAATCTGGGCCAATATTTCTGCCCAGAGGGGGCGGATAACCAGACAGTCCCACCAAATGTGTCTGAAATCTTCCTGCAGTCCACAGCCCCGCCAGTTCAGGTCTGAAGTGTCTGGAAATATCATCCGCAGCTTGGTGAGGTAAAGGTACCAGTCATATGCTATCTTGTAGTGCGCTTCCCTAATTCCCATAGAATGATTGAACCATGATATATCTCTCCAAAGCCCCCCCACCGCTTGTCTGTGATTGGGGATTCTAGTATGTTCTTCCAGAAGGCTTTGTATCATGAGTGCGTGAGGGTGGTAGAAGTGAGCAGGAGAGAGTACGGGAAGGAGATGCATCCCTTTGACCTTCCCCCCTTTCGGGCAAATTATTCTATGGGCCGAAGGTCTCTAGTGGTGGCCTCTCGAATTTCCGGGTGAAGAACCCAGTGCCGGAGCTGGGTATAGTGGAAATGTTCTGTTGCCGGCAAGTGTAAGTCTCTTTGGCAATTCTCAAATGTTCTTATATCCCAGTTATGGAAGAGGTCAGAGATTGTAAGACATCCCTCCTGGCTCCATTCATCGAAAGGGCCTGCCTGCAGGGCCAGGGGAAATGCTGGGTTGAAATGTCTTGGGGTATAGGGAGAGGGAAAGGTCATCCATCCCGATCGTGTAGGGATTCCATCCCATACCCGTAATGTAGTTCTAGTGGGTACACTGAGGTATACGTTAGGTGGGCAATCTGCCTTGGGCTTCCAGAGTAGGTCCCATATGCATCTACCTGCTGTCGCTTGGCCCATATGGAGCCAATGTTTATCAGACTCCTGTGCGGACCATTCTGTTATAACTCTAAATTGGGATGCTTGGTAGTAGAGATTAAAGTCTGGGAGTGCCAGTCCCCCGTTATTTTTTGGTAGTCACAGCTGTCTGTAGGGGAGTCGGCCCCATTTCCCCTGCCAGATAAAGGGTGTGACTATGGATCGTAGTGCTGGGAGGAAACCTCGGTCGAATTTGATTGGTAGTCCCTGGAAGAGGTACAGCAGCCTGGGTAAAATATTCATTTTAATTACTTGTATGCGCCCCAACCAGGTGATATACATTGGTGCCCATCTGCGGAGGTCCTCTTTAAGATGTTGGAGAAGGGGGGATAATTGGCCTTAAAGAGATCTGTGGTCCGGGGCGTGATCCTGACGCCCAGTTATAGGATATCCTTTCTGGATTCACAGAAGGGTGTAGATGCCACCACTTGCTCCATCTCCTCACGTCTCACCATTTGGTTAAGGAGAGAAGATTTGGATAGTTTGATGAGAAAACCGGATACTCGCTCGAAAGCCTGTAGTTCCGACTGTGCTGTGACGGGGAAGGTCCTAGGGGCTGTCAGTGTCATTAAGATGCCGTCAGCAAACAGTGAGAGTTTGTGATCATCTGTACCAAAGGGGAGGCCCCAGATCAGGGGATTCTTGCGGACTCTTACTGCAAAGGGTTCGATGCTGAGAGTGAATAGTAAGGGCGAGAGAGGGCAGCCTTGGCATGTCCGCCTCTCCAGGCGGACGGGTTCTGAACTCATGCCATTTACAAGGACTCGGGCGCAAGGTTGTGCGTAGTTGGCTTTAGGCATAGTAATGAATTTCTGACTGAATCCAAAATGATTCAACGTGGAGAACAGGAATCACCAGTCAACCCGGTCAAATGCCTTCTCTGCATCCAACGCAAGTAGGACTGACGGGACCGATTTCTTCGAAGATTATCATAGGTTTGCCTGCCGGATATGAAGCCCGACTGATCTGGGTGGATCAGCTCCGGCACGATGGTTTCCATTCTAGTGGCTAGTATCTTCGTGTATAGTTTGGCGTCTAAGTTAATTAACGCTATTGTCCGGTAACAGCCACATTGCTGTGGGTCTTTACCTTTTTTGTGGGTCACTGATATCAGTGCTTCACTCATTGAATAGGTAACTGCCCCAGAATCTGCCATGACGTTAAAGAGAGTGACTACGTGCGGGATAAGGTCCGGCCCAAAGGGGACTTATGAAGCTCATTCTGTAGAAATGAGCCATTAAGCCGTCCGGTCCCGGGGACTTATGAAGCTTAAGTTCTTTAAGGGCCGCACTGACTTCCTCCTTGTCAATTGGCTGTTGTAGTAGTTCGTTTTGGGTCGTTGATACTTGTGGGAGGGGAACTCCTTCTAGATATGCTCTCTGGTCTGTCTCGTTTTAGGGTTCGGATATATATAATGTTTTATAAAAGGCCCCAAAGGTTTGCGCCTTCTCCCTATCCTCCATGACCAATCTCCTTGAGTCTAGTTTTATGGGCCCAATGTATTCTTTTTCCCTCTTTATGCGTAATTCCCGGGCCAAATGGGTTCCCACTTTATTGCTGTGTTCGTATGTGGTGTGTTTGAGTCATAGAAGTGTGAATTCCGCTCTATTGGTGTATATGGCAGGAAGCTTGCCTCTAAGGGCCGTGACCTTCCTCTGCAGAGGAAGCGTCGGGTGTGCCTTGTGCGACTGCTCCACCTGGAGTCATTCAGTCTCTAGGGCAATCCTATCTTTGGTTATTTCTTTGTTGAGGGCCGAAATCAGTTCAATGCATTTGCCCCTTTTTGTGGCCTTGAAAGAGTCCCAGTTATTAGCATGATTTGTGTCTTGTGGATCATTAAATGTGAAATACTCCCATATGGCTATCCTGAGTTCATCTCTCATCTTACTATCTCATAGTAATGAGTGGGGTAAGAACCAGCTTCTGCACTTCGGAGGTCCTGGTTCCCATCTGAAGGTCAGCAAGACTGGCGCATGATCAGAAATAGTGATTGAGGGGGTTGTAGACGTTTGTAGTGCAGGTGCCAGGGCCTGGCTAAGGAATACGTAATCAATTCTAGAGTAAGAGCGCTGGGAATGTGAAAAAAAGGTGTAGTCGCGGTCATTGGGGTGAGTCGCCCGCCATGCATCAAAGAGCCCTAGCTCGACAAATTCATTTTTCAAGGCTTTAGGGAAGGAGCCCGTGGTCCCTCCAAGGACAGATGAGCTATCCAGACCCACCTTCCAGGTGAGGTTAAAATCAACCATCAGGAAGATGACTCCCTCAGCACATCCTCCCAGCGTGGAACATGGAAGAGAGAAAAGGTCCCTGGTTTATATTGGTGGCATACATAGACGCAAAGGTGCACTGGCGTCTGTGGAGCCTTCCCTTAACCATAATGAACTGCCCCTCTCTGTCTGACTTACAGACCTATGGTTAAAATCTCTGGTAGGAGTGGAAGAGGAGTGCCACCCCTTTGTGTTTGCTAGAGGACGAAGACTTGTACATAACTGGGTATGCTCTATGCCGCAGCATGTGTTCTTCTGTCTTTTTCAGGTGGGTCTCCTGGAGTGCTACCACATCGTATCTAGCATCTAAAAGATATTTCCACATCTTGTGGCACTTTGCGGGAGAGTTGAGCCCATTAATATTCCATGTGAGTGTAGTGATTACCATTGTGGGTCAGTTCGGTAGTTTCTCGCTCTCTCTATTGCCCGTTCATAGCCGTTGGTCGGTTTTCCCTCCTCCCTGCATGTCTCCCCGGATGCCCCCCTAGGGCTCCACACCACCTCCCATACCCCCCCATCCCTTGTCTGTAAGACCTATCCCTCGCACCAAAATCCCGTTAAACACATTCCCCAACATAAATTCCCAAAAGTGAACAAATGGGGAGAGATTCCCCTGAAAAACCAATTAATGCTCGAGTAATTGTTCATAGGGGACGTCTAGGTCAATGTCCGCTAATGCAAGGTGGATGTAGTTACCTAACTTAAGGAAAGACATTCTAACTGTAAACTGAACTGTCCATCGATACTACTATCAGTTGGTGGAACGTGCAGTGGAAGAGGTCCTCTTCCCATGACTCCACAGATCATGGAGATGGGCAGGGTCCCTCCTGGGCATGTACAGGAGACATGTAGGTGTCCCTGGCCTCTGGTTTGCCTGTCCTGTGATGTGGTCCTCAAGTACAGAACCTTGAATCCCCGGGGGTCCAGCGTGTGAGAGTCGTCTCTTGCGTTAGTCCGTTTGCTTTACTTGTGGCGTTGGCGAATTCTAGCCTGTGTTTTCCACTGCTCTCCCTCTTCTCTGTTCCTTTGTGGGTCCCGGTTGCTTCGCCCATCCTCCTCCGTCAGGCGCGGGACAGAGAGCTCTAGGCCCACCTCTCACGCTGCATTGGTGATTTCAGAAACATGGTGGTTTTTGTTTTGGAGGGTGAATGCTAGGCCAAAAGGGTATGTCCACCTGTATTTGACATTGTCTCTTCGAAGTTTCTGGGTGATGGGGCAGAACTGTTTTCGGCGTCCCAGGGTGGCGGGAGAAATGTCCTGGTAAAGAGTGCAGGTAGATCCTTGAAAAGTGACCTCACTTGCCTTGCGGGCTGCCTGTAAAATTGACTCTTTCACTTTGAAGGAGTGAAGTTTGGCCAGTACGTCTCTTGGTCGCTCCTTGGTGTTCTGTCCCGGGTACCCCACTCTGTGGACTCTGTCTATCTTGACTTTTGTTCCTGTTGGACCTAGTAGCTCTGCGAAAAGACCTGCTACAAATGCTTCTAGATCAGGTCATTCAGCTCCCTGCTCCAGGTCCCTCAGCCTTATGTTATCCCTCCGGGATCTGTTTTCTAGGTCCTCGCATTTTAAGAGGGAGGTCAGAAGGTGAACCCTGAGGGTGTTCATTGATTCATCTGTCTGGTTTGCATGGTGGTCAAGTTCCTACATTTTTGTTTCAAGGTCTAGTGTATGGGTTCCCACCGAGTCTACGTCCTGTTGAAGGGAGATGAGTTTAGTTTGTATGTCGGAGCGGAGCGCTTCTAGAGATGTCTGTAGATCAGATTTAAGTTCTGCCCTTAATTCTTTCTTGAAGTCTTGTAGAGAAGTCAGGAGGTCTTCTTTACTTAACGCCATGGAGCTCTCTGCTTCTCTTGGGGGGCTCTGCTCTCGTCCAGTTGTTGGGTCAAAATAACTGGAGACCCAGTTGGTTTGAGTTTTCTTAGGCGGCATAAAGTCTGTAGCCGTCCGATGCAGAGACTGCAAGCAGTCACCACAGGTGCCCAGAGAGGTACCCCCGGAAGTCCCACCACGCTGTCCAGACGCACTAGCGTGTCGTTGTGTTTCTGGGATCTAGGGGCTCCTCACTCCGGGTTTATGTCTGTCTCTTGCTCCCGGTGGATTCGCTACCCTTGTGTCTCCTGTCCCCAGTGGAGCCTGAGTTCGATATCGCTTTGTTTGATTTCATTCAATTGTTTCAGCTAGTGATTGGCATTAGTCTGGCTAGATGGCAGGGTTTTGTCTTCACCGGGTCCCTGGTGGTGATTCCTTCTCCCCCACCAGAGATCTTCCTCTCCTCTCTATGGTGTGCTTCTGCTGGGAGTGGGGTAACCGTTGTCCACCCACTGTGAGCTTTCAGGGTAAGCCCGGGGATATGGGCGTCAAGTATTATGTATCTTACTGTGAGTTAGCATCTAGGATGCTCAAGTAGGGAGGGGCTCCCGTTCACTCCTTTCACCCTTCTTGGTTGCGGCGCTCCCACTGGATAGTGCGGGGCAGTAGCTGTGAAGTCAGGCACCGTCTTAGGAGGCCTCCGCTCCGTGGCCAGGCACTTCGGTCATCTCTCTTGAGTCTGCCCAAGTCCGCCTCATAGCTCAGAGTGAGCAGGTGGATGCGGGTTGCCGATCACGTTCCTCAGTCCCAGCGGCTATGGCCTTCTCTTCCTCCGTGTAGTAGTATTAGGGTCAGGCACCATCCCAGGAGGCCACAAATTCAAGGTCAGGCACTCCATTTGTCTCCTCCAGGCCCACCCTGCAGTGCACGTTATTTCCCGGCTCAAGCCTCCTTACTTTACTGGGCGACCATCAGTGCCTGTCCTCAAAAGCTGGTATTGGGGCCGGCATCTGGAGCTGCCTCCCGGTATCTGCCCGTCCACTCCTCTGCTCCGCTTCCCTGCTCCAGTCAAAGGTGGCGGTAGAGGCGGAGGGCCACGCCCGTCACTCCTCGTCTCTTCTGGGCTTCACCGGTAAGCCAATGTGCAGAGGTGCTACCTCTGCTTTGTTTCTTACCTACGAGGCTCTTAGTAGGTAGGTGTTGTCTCCGGGTGGCCGCGATCTTCCTCATCGGCCTCGGGGCGCCTTGGGTGCATGGTACCAGGTCGGGGTTGTCTTGTGTTATGTACCCCAAACTAGGCCTAAGTAGCAAACAACCTTTTACCTACATTTGTCCTACCTTGCTCTGCATAACGGTTCAAGCACTGACCTTTTACCCAGTTATGTGCTGAATAAATGTCGATTGGTTTCCTTGAAACTAGCCTAATTTATTATGCATGAGGATTCTTAGAAAAGTCCCCTGCACATGACGTACATAACAGGGTTAACATACTCTGTATAAAAGTCATGGTCATCTTCATCCTAGGGCGAAAGAACTACTTTGCATAATTGCAGGTATTGATTTAGGCTCATTTACATAATCGTACTCACAACATATCGATTGTTTTAGGAACCCCGATGCTGTCTTTATGGTATAAAAGAACCATACCTTCCATAGATAGACAGAGGAGAAGCTTCCACGCTGACACAAGACACTGAGGTCATGGCCTGCAGAAGCTACAACACGCAGCAGTCTGACATTCCTTGCGGGGTGTCCAACTCGAGACCAAGACGGTGTCCTTCATTCTCTCCCATCAGGTAATTGGGTTGGCTCTTTCCTAAGGGATTCATGGCTTTACACTCTCATACATGCTAGGTACACTTAGGTAGGGCTGCATCATAGGAGTACGCTTGATTACTGTCATATTTATATGCCTGCATATATTTACTGTTTAACAGCATGGTGGAATTCTACCTTCTATTTACTCTGTTGGTGCTTGTAATCTTCTACATTTGCTTCTGTCTAATGGTTGTCGTAACAAACATGTCTTATACTAGAATGACGCAGGTTCAATAAATGCTTAATTAAAACTACCCCATTGTTTATTCTGTGTATCTCTCTGAGACTAAGTGAGTACGATTGACTGAGCGAAAAGTACTGTACTTTTTCCACCATCCCTGCAGGATCAAAGGTTGTCATGTTCGATAGTTGCCAGAAACTATTCGCTCCTTGGTAAGGTTAGGGGGCTTATGGTGGACTGTGAGCTAGGTGGTCTAAAGGCTAACATATTCTTTGGGGGTGTCCTGAATCAGTCTAGACACCAATCCCTTAGTTTATGTTGTCTAAACGCGCAGATTCGATGTATTTTTAGGAACTACACAACACTTGGCCGCCGATTTCCACTTCACTATGGGTATTCCCGCTTCTGTATCTCTTCTTCCCCTTCGGGGGATCAAACGCTATGCATCGGTGGGCATATTCAGGCTCGATGCATGGGGATATTTAGTCTTTCTGCTCTCCTTGAAGTGGAGTCTACACGGATCACGTCCGTTTGCCCATATTGTTCGGCCACGCCCACACAAATTAATTTTTATATTATTTAAAAAATGTAAAAACATTTTTAAATATTAATATACTACCCAGCAAGATCTCCTACAAACACTACATTCAACTACTAAACATTTCTAAACTCTACAAATTTATTAAAGTTTTAAAATAAAAAAACAATATTTTTTTAAATAATTTTTTTAACTATCCCTAAAAAACAAAAGATTTCATTACAAAAATATTAAAAACATTAAAAAAGCACACAAAACCCAATATCTCGCTCCTAAAAAAATGTATATTCTAAAATATTATATAAATAATTAATGTTTCTTAAAAAATTGTAGCAATGTGATGGTTATTGGTTGTGTTGGTACTGTCAATGGCAGCGCTGGTGGGTACAATGGGTAGTGCAAGCCGCAGTGGTCTCCTGATGAGGGACCTGGCACTTATTTTGTTACAAATTAAGCAATGGATAGAGTGACTTGTATTTTATGAGGACGGCAATTGATGTTGATGTATCTTGTGTTTGAACTTGTGTGTGTTTTGGCCGTCAACCCTCTCTAAAATACTTTAATTTCTTTTCCAGGACATCTCAGGCATGAAAGTAGGAAACACCCGCTCACTACACTACAGTGCTGAATAAGAAGAGAACTCCTTTAATTTTCAGACTCTGCGGTCCACCTGTTTCAGCATGAAACAATGTTCAATGTTTACTCCAGCAGAAAGTCTGTACCAGTAGGTGAGCAGCTAATGGCAGGATGTGGTGAACTTGTCCAGTTAATTACAGTGAATTACACTCTCAAATATGCCCTCTGCTTTCTATGTATTTTATGGTAGTAGACTAGTCCAGCTAAGTTGTCATGCTTTTTCCTTGGAATAGGCAAAGGCTCGTCCTGCAGGCCTCAACTTCTTTAGTCTAAGTAAGAATGAGTACAGCTTCCTGCAGATTTGTAAATATACCTCTGGTTTGCTAGTGCAACGGCAGTCCCACCTACTTGGTGGATGTGTTAGATGGGGGATTTATAAAGGCAAATGAGGCGCGGGTGACTAAGTGATTTGAATTTGAGTGAGTGTGTTAGATGTGAATGAACCACCTGGGGTGAGTGAGTCAAAGGCGTAAGTGAGGTCAATATAAGTGAGGGAGTGAAGTGAGTGATTTAAAGAGTGACTGGTGAATCTGAAAGTACGGGGATTAAGAGTGAATGCATTTTCCATGAAGGTAGTGAAAGGATGAATGAGATTAGAGTGAGTCAGATAGCTGAGTGGGTGAGGTGAATGAGTGGATGCAGTGAATCAGAGACTATGGTCAGTAAGTGTTAAGTTCAGAATGTTCTCTATAGAAGTCGATCAGAGCTCCAATTATGATTTCAATCCCTATTCGGCTGTGAAACCTATGGGCATATGCTCTATTCCCACTCACTAGCCAGGGAGTTGCAATTTGCACACCAACTAGTTTGAGAACGGGAATATTGTTTGAGATGCGACTTATGTACTAACAGGTTGCATCACAAATTATACTTTCACTGCAGTCACAAAATTACCTGCTTAATTAATAGCAAGTAGGCACATCCTAATATTGGAACCCCATTGAAAGGCTGTGAATGCATGGATGGAGGTCTGCATGAGACAGCAAACCTCCTTTGCTGCATTTGCTTTCTGAAATGGGGAACATATCTTTTTAACTAAAAACTTCCTTTGTGCATTAAAGGGAAAGGTGCTGCTTTAAAGTAAAAAACAAAGGGGCCGATTACAATGCGACTCGTAAAGGCTCTGTACCTTCGGTCGGAGCCTTTACAGCTGCATCGTAATGGGCCGTTCGGTTTCCTTTCCGACTGCCTCATTACGATGGAGGCGGTCGGAAAGGAAACCGACCAGTCATTCCGGCTGGCTTCCAACGAGCTCGGAGAGCCCATCCGCCAGTCGGAATGCAGCCTGTAATCTGAAGGGCGGCTCTTTCCGCCCTTGAGATTACGATGACGATTTCCGACATGGTTTCCATGCCGGTCTGTCTGACATGGAAACCATGTCGGAAAGCGTCTTTGGGGGCCCTCAGCAGGGCCCCCTTGGGTGCACCCCTGTTGATCCCTGCACCTTGTGGCAGGCACCTTGAGGTGCCTGCCACAAGGTGCAGGGATGAACGACACCTCCTATTTCAGTATGGGAGAATGCATTACGGCCTGTTTATGGCCGGAATGCATGCTGCCATAGTAAAATGTAGGAATGCGGCCGAACAGTGTTCAGTCGCATCCTAATGAGGAGGTCAGAACCGACGATCGGGTGTTGGTCAGTCCCATGACCAATGCGGTGTCGGGCAGAAGCGATTCCGCCTGACATCGTAATGAGCTCCAAAATGTTTTCTGCTTGGAAGACAGCGGGGGGAGCATGCAGTGGCAGAAGCTATTTGAAAATCTTCCTCAGCATCTTTATGGTGAGGAAGTAGTTTGCAATGACAGTGTTGACCTGAGCACACGTGTCCATTTTGTTGTCTATGATGATCTAGAGCTTTTTGGAATGTGAGCTGGGGGGTGGGAATAGGCCTGAGGTCGGCTGGCCACCAGGTGTAGCCCCACAGAGAGATTTTTTTCTGATGATCATCACTTCTGTCTTGTCAGTGTTAAGTCTGAGATAGTTGGACTTCATCCACATGGCTATTTCTGACATGCAGGCACTGAACTTGTTTTGTGTTGGGGGTTTTGTCAGAGAGGGACAGTATTAGTTGTGTGTCATCGGTGTAGGAGAGGATCTTGATGTTGTAGGCATTGGTGATGTCAGCCAGTAGGGTCCTGTAGGCACGGAAGAGGGTTGGGTTGAGTACTCCGAATAAGAGTTCTTGAGCTTCTGGGGGAGTAGGGAGCCAGGTTAACTGTCTGAGTTCTTCCTGTCAGGAAAGAGCAGATTCAGTGGAGGACAGGTCCTGGAATGTCAATTTTGTGTAATTGTCTGATGAGGACGGGGTGTGAGACTGTTTTGAACGCTGCTAAAACGCTTGGTAGGATGAAGGCTGCAGTTTCTTCTTTGTCCAGGATGATGCAGATGTCGTCTTTTGCTGCAATGAGAGCTATTTCCATGCTGTTGTTGGTCTGTATCCGGATTGTGTGGTGTCATGGAGCTGGTGGCTGACGAGCTGGTCAGTGACGCTCCTGTTGAAGGTTTTTTTAGGACCCTGGCTCGATAAGGAAGAAGGGAGATAGGCCGGTAGTTTGTGAGGTTGGCTGTGTCTGCTGAGGGTTTTAGTTTCTCCACTGAAAATGTGTAAACCTGCAAATGGAATGCAATCCAATCATGATTGCTCATTGCTGCTCAACTGATAGACCTTGCAAAAGAGGGAAATACAAATCTGATTCATGTCACTAACTAGGAAGGTGTTGCTATTTTCTAAAGCAACTGATGATAAGTTTGTGACTGCTTGAGAAGGGCCTTAAGATGACCTTCTCTGTGACATCAAGTTTTTAATGGCACAGCTTGAATGCTATTAGATAACTATATGCAGGTGCACTTATAACAACACTGCAAGCAAACAAAAAATGAAGCAGACACATTGAAAAACAGGGACCCATTCACAAACAATGTTAGAAATATACACACACAGGTTTCTGACCTCATAGAGTTCCAAATTCTTTCAATTCACTAATGTTTTCCAGGTAATGTCTGAAAACCTGTTGTAGTCACAGGTGTCAAGGGTTACTTTACTAAATTGGTTGTGAATTACCTGGTCTTATGTGACTGTATATATGTACACACAGATATACATTTTTTCATGAGAAAATCAGCGAGTGTACTTACTAGCTTTTGTCGTTTTTTCCCTTTCCTGTGGAAATGAGCACTCATCCATTTTGGTAGCGTTCCCTGCCCACCCTTGAAACGATTAACATCCTGCCCCTGACAGGAGTAAATCTCCAACCTTCACCATAGTGGGAAGGGGTCGAAAGTTAGTTTGTGAATGGCCACAAACATGGGTATTCCTGCAGAAGCTTGACCTATTTCTATCTCTTGCTCAAATAACAAAACACTCCCCCTTTTTCAGTAGCTACAGAATACCCATCAATAGCCCTTGTATCATGTTCTTTAGGCCATTTAAGAAGAATGATAGCTGGTCTATGCTTGTTTTACAACTGTCATCACTCTGCTCAGATAAATGAACATCAAACTATTCAACCACATTCATCATGTCCTTACAGATCTTTATGTGATGCTCAACCTGTTGAAAGTATTCTCATGAATGTCTTGAAATCATGGTCTTTTTCCGTTCTGAGTTACCCGAGTCTAACATGAGCCACTGAAAATGTATTTGATTGTATATGTCGTTTTTGTAAAGCTCTTGCTCAGATTTAGATTGCTTCAGTGCTCTTTCTGCGGTGAAGTCAGGAAGTCTGAATTTCAACTCACAGGAGTACAATAGCAGCAGTGACATCCTAGTGTACATTGTCATGTGCTCTCTGAGAAGGTGTATCTTAAGAAACATCCGGCTTCACATCAGGCCCACTGGAATTATGTGATTCTGCAGTCGTGACATCTTCCGTATACTTCTGGATTAACCACACTTGCCACATTATCTGACATTTGCTGTACAATTTCAGATTTCAATACAGCTTTTATATCTCAATCAGCTCAAATGTTAATAAAGCACCACACATGATGTTGTATAGTGACAGAACCTTTGCAAAGGTTATCTGGTCACCTTTCAGTTGCTGATTGCTGTATTTAGGTGTTGGTACTGTGGAAGTCATTTTCTGATTATAGTTATAAATGCATATTGTTATGAGTCTTTTGCAAATGAAACAAAACACTGAGATGTTTAGAAATACATTTGTCTAGCCTTAGCTTTTAAAAAGGATAGCTGCTGTTGTTTCATAATCATCATTGTGTGTTTATGGTCTCTCATTTGACACCAGACAGAGAAAAATGTGCACTGTTTGTTTTGTACTGAAATGTTGTTCTCGAAGAATGCTAGAGGAAGCCTTTCCTACACTCAAGGCTCTTCCTGCTTGCACACTGTAGACAGAACATTTATGAGTCTTTCCATTGTTTTGGCACCTCTGAAGGTCATAAGGGGAGAATCAATATTCATGTAGAGGGCTGGTTCTAACATAGTGGGTTTATATGATGTTTTAAATTTCTGAATAGTGATTTGTTAATGAAAGAATACATTTCCTCATCCACTGCTGACAGTGCCATTTTTCATGGCTTTGCATTGTGAAATTCATTATAATAGACCCCTGAATTTGAGGGTGAGACAGATCATTTTGGTCTATATAGAGACGCTCCCCAAACCTCTGTTGCTTTCCTGCATGTTTTGGACTTAAGCTGTTTTCCTGATTTTGCTCATTATTGCATTTAATCCTATTGCTGACGTACCTTATAGCAATCGATTTCCTATGTCGTGTGATTGATTTGTTGAACTGAGCTCTAATTGCCTTCTGTATTGTGCCTGAATATTTTTAATGAACCTTCATGGTTTATCACAATATCATTGACCTAGAACTCTCTTTTTGAGTCCATACATAGTTACTATCTCCTGCATTTTTGCAATGTTATTTGAATCTGATGCTTGGAGACACATTACTTCATATGGTCAGGTCAACACCGTTCCCAATTCTGCGATTTGGGGTCCACTATATTGAGATGATCTGAGTGATCGCGCCAGCGCGCCCACAGTTTTTGGTGGAGAATGCAGGCAAGATCAGAGATAAGATGCTGGATCTTTCCCAGGATCATGTTGGTCCCTGGTCTGCATTCTCTCTACACTCCCCAAAGTTCATGATTGGGATTGTTTGTAGATGTTCAGGTTTTCGGAGTTGTTCCTGAGGAAAGGAATGTGAGTATTTGTAGGGCACAATGTTTTTTGTTTTTTGTTTATTTATATGTGTTGTTGCGGCAAAAAGCATTGTGTTGATTTCTATTCACAAACAAGCCACGTTGCAATTGGCTGCCTGCCGCTCAGAGTCATACAGGGATGCGTGGGATATCATCACAAGTTGTGCTGTCATTGGTTAATTGCAGCTGGAGATCGTGCTGTCATTGGTTGACCTTTGCCAATGCAACATTGCCAATGGATGGTTGTTTGTTCCTTTTTCTGTGTTTTGCGGATAATTTGATCAGGGAAAAATGGGTACGGGATTTCAGATTTCAAAAGCCTAAAGTTTCTTAAGTAATTCCTATTACGGAATGTGAAATTACCTTTGAAATGATGACAGGTGTTTGGTTTAATACATGTGTGTGGCTGAAAGACTGGAATGAGTTCAGGTCTGGCAACAAGGAGATGCAGTTTCTATTAGAGGCTACTTTTGATACTACGAAGCTTGATTACTTGAGACATGTAATGAGTGAAAGAAAGCTGCAACCTAGTCCTGCACAATTTGAAACATTAAATGAGTGAGATCAAATAGCCATTGAGAAGGAAAGGAAGATAACGAAGAAACAGGTTAGAAACACAGAGAGTCAATGGTTAACATCTAGGTGGGGCATGCAGACAAAGGCATGGAGAGAAGACAAAATGCAAGGTGCTGGTGCCTTTTCTGCAATCACTACTGAGATGCACAAGAAGAAAACTGAGAATAAATCTGTTGATTTAATGCAGCAAAGTGAAAAAGAAATAAGGGTAATCATTATGATGAAGAGGATAAATTCTTAACCGACTTGTCATATTCAAGACCTCCTCCTTACACTGATGATGCTTGGTCACCAAGACTGCCAACACATGATACTAGTGCAGGAGGGCAAGGTATGAGTACTCATGAAATAACAGTTGCGAACGCTCCACCTGAGAATGTTCTGCTTGAGTCTGCATTACCAGATTTACCTGGTCCAAGTGGAATTACAACTATTGTTGACACAGTGGACCCTGTTATTGAGGCTGTCGCTGCGTCTCCTAGTGCTGACCTTTTCCCTTATTTAATACAATGGATTGTTTTTTGCAAGTGGAATGTTACTTATTTGTCCTGTACACATCTACACCCTGACCTTCTTCAATGTTTTTTCAACGTTCACAATGAAATATTCCTGTGGGAATAGATTTTCAGCTATGGCTATAAGTTGCATCTTTGTATTTCTTTTCTACAATGTTAGGCCTGTGAGGACTCACAAACCTTCATTTCTCATGACTAGCATGGGAAACCAGCTTGATGTTTCGGTCATCTCAGGTGACATGCTGCAAATATGGACATGTGATAGTCTTTCGATTGTGGTGTGAGGCCATGCCACTGGACTTTGCTAAAAGTCTATAAAAGAAGAAACCCCAAAGAAGGGGCTTCGAACGCCATTGATTTTTGCTTCTTGAGACCTGGATGCTATGCTGATCAATCTTTTAC
The DNA here is from genome assembly GCA_963921515.1 of Calotriton arnoldi. NCBI lineage: Eukaryota > Metazoa > Chordata > Amphibia > Caudata > Salamandridae > Calotriton > Calotriton arnoldi. Next base: position 263,140 of record CAWUFW010017389.1, read on the forward strand.
TTTGGACTGTTTGTCGATGCTACAATCTGTAGCTGATGAACTGCGGCCTTCTTTGCTGAACCATTTCTATTTTACCAACTTTTCCTTATATCTTTAGCTCTAAGCAAATGGACTCATGCCTAATGGACTTTGAGTCTGAAACTTTTCCCCTTTTTCCGTAGGACCTGAGCTGTTAGAAATTTGAATCATCCTTCTGCCTTTAAGGGTAGTGGTACTCTGCAACTCTGCAAACTGATTTTATAATCATTCTATAAAGATTTGCCTAAATGTTTAGTGCTTTAATGCAAGCTGTGATATTTTTGACCGAAATCCTTAAGAAATTGCTTATTTTAATGAATTTTGACTTTTAATACAATAACCAAATTAATCTAAATTTGTCTGAGTCCATTATTGAGTCCTGTCGGTTCTTCCATTTAAACTGTGCTTCTATATTGATGCTTTAAATGCATTGTATGTAGCATCAATGAGCTCTATCAGAACCTCAGGGTTTGCTTCTTTTGTTATGTGTTGCTATTGTGGAGCTTCTGGTTTGCATAATCCTCACTCAACTCAACTTCTTTAGGAGGTAGGGTCTTCCAGTTGCCATTCTTTATTTCTACAGTACGGTTTTAAGAGTGGTGTATCTAAATCTGATATCAAATCTGTGAGTTGGCTGTCAATGTATAGTCCTCATTGCACAGCTAACGTGGAGTTGCTTACCCTAATTTCCACCCCTCAAATCGGCAGAGAAATATTCATCAGAGGATCACTGCCTCTGTGGTAATTGAAATGTTTCAGACTGCCTAATAGTAAAGGGCCCAGTATGGTTAGAGGAGTAAGGAGAGTAAGTGTACAATAAAGAAATTTTACACATGCTTCACGCTGCAACAAATGCAAATGGCTTTGTTCCTTTGTGAGAAGTACGTAGAGGGACTTAGGTGCATGTTCCTTGGTCCAGGATGATCTCTACGTTTTTACGATACATTTCTCAGAACTGAGAGGAACCAGAAAAGTGGTACAGAGAAGTTGGATAACTAGATACTATTTCATTGGTGCTTTGGACAGATCTGAATGCACTGATTTGTGG